>CAMXCT020002032.1:0-71489 GCA_947184155.2 Cladocopium goreaui
TCATACTGGAGAGGCTTCTTCAGTTTGAAAGAGTGTCCTCCGATCACCTCACGATACCCTTCAGCATCAACAGAAAATGGGTACCCCAAACAACCTCTACCAGTCACATACCTCATGCCGAGAAAATGGCACAACACCAAACGCTGACCAGGCCATTCTGAAGGATGAATTGGTTTCAAAAATCCAACTGCCCCAAAAGGATAAGACCTAAGTGCTGTGCTCCCAGTCTTTCCCTCACAATACGCGTTGTACGTCCTATAGACATGTCCCACCAAAAATCCTAAAAGGGGGGATTCCAACGCAACCCTGGCATTGCAATGGCGTTCAAGTGCCAAACAGTGGGCATAGATCCCTTCTTTCATGATGCAAACGGCTCTCTCTATGCCTTTTGCCTGGGGTCTTGCCTCTAAAAGGTTTCTCCAGTAATAGCCTCGTGCTAAACTAGCTGCAAGGCCTCTTTCAACCAAAGATTGCAGTGCTGCCTCATTGTCAGTAGCTACTCCTACAGACAACCCTCCAACACCAATCTCACTGAGGACAGGTGCAGTTACCTGCACTTCACGTTGTCTGTCCCCTCCACAAACCACAATGCCAAACATCCCAGTGTGAACCATCAACAGGACTAGAACGAACCAAAATTTCCTGGCAACAAAAAGGAAATCAGCAGCAAGACTGTGGGGTGTTTCATGCTTATGACCTACTCTCCTAGCAGGTGTGCGTGCTCTTGACTGCACGCAATCATCACATCCCCTGTCAGAAGGCCAATGGCCCCTGCATTCATGTTCCATCCTGAGATCTGATCCCTTGGGACCCTCTGGTGTATTTGGACGTGCTGGCAAACCAGGTTCATGGGGTCCCCAACCCTCCAAATCCACAGAATTGGCAAGTGGTGGGGAGTCAAATTCAAAAACCTCACCTGCCTGAGGCCTATCACACATGACATCACTGTCATCAACTTCATCCCGTGTCAAGTCCTCCACCTGAGGAAAACCACGCACCATCTTGAAACAAGGGTCCACAAACGTCCAGTCACACCTGCATTTCCGATCAGATTGACCTGAACCTGTCCTCCCACCATGGTATTTCCAATCCATGTGTCCAGATGTGCCATGATCTTCTTGACAAAACTCTGCAAAATCACAACATGACATGAACTCATCTTCAATGTCTGTCGTTTCAGATGCACAACACGACATGAAATCATCTTCACTGTCTGTCGTTTCATCGTTTGTTTCAACGTTTGTCTTAAACAAAACGTCTGTTTCAACTATATTGGGCTCATGTTCATCAAAAACATGCTGAAAAAGACGACTGCTTCCAAAATGAAACCTCCTACAAACATAGGAAAACGACTGCAACATGTCTGCACTCTTCATCTGAAGCTCCCGACGTTTGGCCTTGACCTGTATAGAACCTCCTGACCTACCCTTAGTGACCTGCGCAACCTCCTGAGTGACAACATGATTCACAGGGTCCTTAGTCACAGAGTCCTTAGTTCCTTTAGTCACCAGGTCCTTAGCCACAACATCCTCAGGGACAACTGCTGCAACTGAACTACAACCACAACAAGTGTTTCGTTTGGTTTGTTTCGTTTCAGTGCTGTCAGTGTTCACAGTGTTTCCAGTGTTCATGGTGCTCAAGTCCATCGGTGCTGGTCCAGAACCCTTCACACCACTCTTGTGCTTTGAAAGCAAACTGACTTTCAGCCACCATGCTCTCTCAGAAATCTTCAAAGGAAGTTTCAATTTCTTCAAAAACAATCCACTCTCCTCAGCATTGCCAAGGACTGTCTTCCAACCAGTTTCCAAAAGGGCGTAAGTTGAGATCACATTCAAAGGAATTCCTACCACTACTACACGCTTCATGGTAATCGTCGTCTTACCTACCTTGATTTCCAGATCTACAACCCCTTTGACAGGCAGATCATTGTCTCCTGCACCCTTCAAGCTTGGAGATGGACCAGGATACTCAAAACTCACAGTGTAGTGCTTGACCCACTTCTCAGAAACGATGTGGCATGTAGCCCCTGAGTCTACCAGCCAGCAGGTCTTAGGATCTCCTATCCCTACACTACCTACAAAATCTTGCAGTGTGCTGCTCAGGTGGTGTGTCACCGGTCTCTCAGTACTCGATGTCCCTGTGGCCCCCTTTGGCCCACCAGCATCTGATCCAGTCTTCACTGCAAAGGATTTGACTACCATAGCAGCCTGGTTTCCACCATCCTGCTCAACTTCTGGTTCTTGAGACTCCTCAGCCTCTTCAGGCTCTTCACCTTCTTCAACTTCTCGAAACTTTCCTCCTTTCCCTCGACCTTTGCCCCGGCCTTTGCTGCCTTTGCTGCCTTTGCTCTTTGCAGCAGGCTTTGCCTTGGGCTTTGCTCCAGGCTTGGGTGTTGAGGAAGCTCCAGGTCGTTTGCTGGTATCCTTGGCCCAGCAGTCCTTAGCTGCATGACCTGACTTGCCGCAATGGCTGCATTTCACAGGCTGTGGGCAATCACGAGCTATGTGTCCTCGTTTGCCGCAGTTGTGGCAAGTAATGCCCTCAGAGCCTTGCTTTGGCCCTGTAGCCACATGCACCTTGCTGTCCAGGTCGTTGGTGAGTCTCATACGTGTGTGGTATGCCACCACAGACTCCCAAACTCTGGCCACTGTTGTTGCACCACAGTGAAGCTGCACGAACTCTGCTACCTTGTCTGGCAAGTTTCTCAGGTAGAGAAGGTATTGATCCCCCTCAGTGATGCGCAAGTCAGTCAGTTGACCAGCGATCAGTGAAGCTTCCAGCATAGAGTGAAATCCTTCGATCTCAGCCCCAATCTCTCTCAGTACATCCATAAGAAGATGCCTCTCTGACTTCTTCACCGTGTACTTCAGGCAGGCTTCTCTGTATTGCAGCGCCTCTGGACGGCTCATCAAACTGAACTCCCTGCGCAGCAATCTCAAAAGCTCAAAACCATTTGCCTCCTGAATGCCATAGAATGCAATCTGAGATTTCACCACGTTGTCTACCCTAGAGTATCCAGAAAAACTCTGCTGAAGTAAATGAAACAGTCGACGACTTCGAATGGCTTGATCTTGGTTCACGATCACCACAGAGTATGGCAAGTTCAGAGCTTCCTTGAGCTCTTGCGCATAGCTATCATGGACAAGACACAGCCACGATGCAAACTTGTCTAACCAACCCTTGAAACCAGACAGCTCTTTTGACCTTGTACTCCAAGACTTCCAGTCTGGCAAGGGTGCTGCTGGAATCCACTTGGTATCCATGGTAAGACGTTCACTTCCTTGTCCTTGACTTCCTGGGACCTGAGCTTGGGGCACTGGCCCTTGAGCTCCAGGCAGTGGAGGGACTGCACCTGCTCCCTGCGCTGTACGTGACAGAAAGTCAACCATGGATTGGGTCAGCAACATTTGCTGTCGAAGTACTTGCATCATCAGTGGATCTTGGCTCACAGGAACCTACAGGAACTCCTCCTGGACCTCCTGCTGGACCACCTGGTGTGTCCAGAAAACCTGGCGGCATTGCAAACGTAACTCCAGTTGCTGGTGTGCTCGGTGCCCCTGATGGGCCTGTTGACTGGCCTGTCGATTGGCCTGTCTGGTAGGTACCAGATGACAAAAAACTTCCATCTGATCTTCCACCCATACCAGTATTGAAGCTCAGCCATGGGTCTCCTGATCCTTGCAGAGGATCTGGGTTTGTCGGCACATAGACAGTGGGTGGGCCTTGTGGCCCTGACATACTAAACACAGGTGTCGTTCCAGTGTCTAGATGTCCAGAAACCAGCCCGGCAGGGGCACTACTGGCACTTCCAGTAGCCACAGCGGTGCCTGGCTCTGTGCTGGGACTCATTGGCCCAGATCCACTCATCTTAAGATGCCAGATCTTTCACAGACCTCTCACAGCAAGACCGCGTCAGATCTTAACGGTCTTTCTTGGCGTCTGCCCCTCACCCTCAGGATCACTGGGGCTCCGCTACCATGTGAAAACACGAGAGCGGCGTGGCAGCTCTTTTTCACAGCTCGGACTTGAGCCAAACCACACAGGTTTGACAGCTCAGTCACTCTTCTTCTTAGAAGAGTCGTGCAGAGTAAAACGCAGTGACACTCAAACGTCTTCAAACTTCTTAAACTACTTCAAAAGAGTTCTCAAGCTTCAAAAACGTTCTTCCAGCTTCTCCAAATAAAACGTCTTCAGCTCAAACTCACAAATAACCACAAAACTCCTACCAAATAAGTTCACAACATCAAGTTCCTAAGACATGGGTCAAACAACATCCAAAACACCAAAAACCACAAAAACAAACGAAAATCCATCTCCAAGCTCTTCCATGCACAAACTGGTTCCAAATTGGTTTCTACCTGGTTCCTATAGGTTCCTATGGGTTCTATAGTTCACAGATCGGTTCCTACAAACTTAAAATGGTTTCCTAACTGTTCACATGCACATGCATTGTTCCAAGATAGATTTAAAGATGTTCAAGTAGGTTCAAGGTGGTTCAGTACACTGTACATCCTCTCACCAAACTTTCACAAGGATGCGTGTCATTTCGCGGGTGAATGCCGCAGGGTCATCAACTAATTGCTTTGCTTCCTCCAGTGGCTTGTCCAGAACAATGGCAATAAGCATTTCCCCGCCATCTTTGTGGATGATGGTCGGTCGTCCAGCTTGTATCTCGGCAAGGATTGCTACTGCCTTGTTTTCGCACAGAGTACGCTCCCATTCTTCCAGTGCCCTTTGCGCTAGGGTATCAGTCTGTGGTGGGCTTTCAGGGCAGCTGGTGTTCCTAACGCTTGTATGAAGGGGCTGTCCGGAGGAATGGGAGGCGGAAAATGCCGAATGGCCGATACGGCACGCTGAAGGTCATCTGCCTGTACTTCATAGAAAGTGGTCGTTTTTTATTTACTGCAGGTTCGGAGTCAGCCCATAGCTGTTCCAGCGTATATCCAGGTTTTGGTTCCATATACTTGCGGTTCCACACTGCATGATGGGACCATTGAGGCGCGTCATGGTTGATTTCAACAGAGTCTCGTTTCATGTCGTATTCCTTGAGCATATCGTCTAATTCTTGCAAACTAGCAGTTCTGTGAATGCAACATTGTCTGACAGCGCCATCGATGTGGAGTGGCCATCCTACTGGCATGCGGGAGTCTTCTAGGAGCCCATCGCCATTTTGCTCTATGATTGTATCCAACATGGGGACATCAATAGTTGCTTTCAGGCTGACTTGTGCGCGTTTGCACTTCCATGTATCAGGTGCCAACAGGTCCCTGCTAGCCAACAGCTCAAGCGACTGGAATTGCGGTTGGTCAGTCGCTGGTAACACTTCTTCTTTGATGACTAACTTGAGACCATGAAGTGGCTGGGCTTGCTCCTTGTGAGGGTCTTGAGATTGCTGAGAGGTAGGATCCTTAGGTGTTGTGTCCTCAAACCAAGTAGGGCGGACTGACTGGACTCCTATGGGGTTGCCAGAACTCACAGTTTTGATGCTTTCTCTGCGTAGGCTATGATAGACAGGCGGGATCATCCATGCTGGCACAAATACTGTGATGAACTGCACATTCCAAATGACCTGCAAATTCTGCGGCTTCGCTTCAGGCGTGATGCATCTTACCTGGCCATCGATCACTCTGGTATGTGACTCAGAGCGGTCAAAGGACGCTGTGACTTTCAGGTCTAAGTAAAGTTCCCTGAACCAGTATTCCTTGAGCATCATGAAGGAAAGATGAGGTGCCCTCACTGTGAAAGTTTGGTGAGAGGATGTACAGTGTACTGAACCACCTTGAACCTACTTGAACATCTTTAAACCTATCTTGGAACAATGCATGTGCATGTGAACAGTTAGGAAACCATTTTAAGTTTGTAGGAACCGATCTGTGAACTTTAGAACCCATAGGAACCTATAGGAACCAGGTAGAAACCAATTTGGAACCAGTTTGTGCATGGAAGAGCTTGGAGATGGATTTTCGTTTGTTTTTGTGGTTTTTGGTGTTTTGGATGTTGTTTGACCCATGTCTTAGGAACTTGATGTTGCGAACTTATTTGGTAGGAGTTTTGTAGGTTATTTGTGAGTTTGAGCTGAAGACGTTTTATTTGGAGAAGCTGGAAGAACGTTTTTGAAGCTTGAGAACTCTTTTGAAGTAGTTTGAGAGGTTTGAAGACGTTTGAGTGTCACTGCGTTTTACTCTGCACGACTCTTCTAAGAAGAAGAGTGACTGAGCTGTCAAACCTGTGTGGTTTGGCTCAAGTCCGAGCTGTGAAAAAGAGCTGCCACGCCGCTCTCGTGTTTTCACATGGCAGCGGAGCTCCAGTGATCCTGAGGGTGAGGGGCAGACGCTAAGAAAGACCGTTAAGATCTGCCGCGGTCTTGCTGTGAGAGTTGCAGGAGAGGTCTGTGAAAGATCTGGCATCTTAAGATGAGTGGACCTGGGCCAATGAGTCCCAGCACAGAGCCAGGCACCGCTGTGGCTACTGGAAGTGCCAGTAGTGCCCCTGCCGGGCTGGTTTCTGGACATCTAGACACTGGAACGACACCTGTGTTTAGTATGTCAGGGCCACAAGGCCCACCCACTGTCTATGTGCCGACAAACCCAGATCCTCTGCAAGGATCAGGAGACCCATGGCTGAGCTTCAATACTGGTATGGGTGGAAGATCAGATGGAAGTTTTTTGTCATCTGGTACCTACCAGACAGGCCAATCGACAGGCCAGTCAACAGGCCCATCAGGGGCACCGAGCACACCAGCAACTGGAGTTACGTTTGCAATGCCGCCAAGTTTTCTGGACACACCAGGTGGTCCAGCAGGAGGTCCAGGAGGAGTTCCTGTAGGAGTTCCTGTGAGCCAAGATCCACTGATGATGCAAGTACTTCGACAGCAAATGTTGCTGACCCAATCCATGGTTGACTTTCTGTCACGTACAGCGCAGGGAGCAGGTGCAGTCCCTCCAATGCCTGGAGCTCAAGGGCCAGTGCCCCAAGCTCAGGTGCAAGGAAGTCAAGGACAAGGAAGTGAACGTCTTACCATGGATACCAAGTGGATTCCAGCAGCACCCTTGCCTGACTGGAAGTCTTGGAGTACAAGGTCAAAAGAGCTGTCTGGTTTCAAGGGTTGGTTAGACAAGTTTGCATCGTGGCTGTGTCTTGTCCACGATAGCTATGCGCAAGAGCTCAAGGAAGCTCTGAACTTGCTATACTCTGTGGTGATCGTGAACCAAGATCAAGCCATTCGAAGTCGTCGACTGTTTCATCTGCTCCAGCAGAGCTTTTCTGGATACTCAAGGGTTGACAATGTGGTGAAATCTCAGATTGCATTTTATGGCATTCAGGAGGCAAATGGTTTTGAGCTTTTGAGATTGCTGCGCAGGGAGTTCAGTTTGATGAGCCGTCCAGAGGCGCTGCAATACAGAGAAGCATGCCTGAAGTACACCGTGAAGAAGAGCGAGAGGCATCTTCTCATGGATGTGCTGAGAGAGATTGGGGCTGAGATTGAAGGATTTCACTCCATGTTGGAAGCTTCACTGATTGCAGGTCAATTGGCTGATTTGCGCATCAATGAGGGAGATCAATTTTTGCTATATCTGAGAAATTTACCAGAGAAGGTGGCAGAATATGTTCAACTCCACTGTGGTGCCACTACTGTTGCCAGGGTTTGGGAGTCTGTGGTCGCGTACCACACCAGAATGAGACTCACCAATGACCTGGACAGCAGAGTTCATGTGGCAACAGGGCCAAAGCAAGGTTCTGAAGGTGTCACTTGCCACAACTGCGGCAAACGAGGACACTTTGCTCGTGATTGCCCACAACCTGTGAAATGCAGCCATTGCGGCAAGTCAGGTCATGCAGCTAAGGACTGCTGGGCCAAGGATCCCAGCAAACGACCTGGAGCTTCCTCAACACCCAAGCCTTCTGCAAAGCCTAAGGCAAAGCCTGCTGCAAAGAGCAAAGGCAGCAAAGGCCGAGGCAAAGGTCGAGGGAAAGGAGGAAAGTTTCGAGAGGTTGAAGAAGGTGAAGAGCCTTGTGAGGCTGAGGAGTCTCAAGAACCAGAAGTTGAGCAGGAGGGTGGAAACCAGGCTGCTATGGTAGTCAAATCGTTGGCAGTGAAGACTGGATCAGATGCTGGTGGGCCAAAGGGGGCCACAGGGACATCGAGTACTGAGAGACCGGTGACACACCACCTGAGCAGCACACTGGAGGGTTTTGTAGGTAGTGTAGGGATAGGAGATCCTAAGACCTGCTGGCTGGTAGACTCAGGGGCTACATGCCACATCGTTTCTGAGAAGTGGGTCAAGCACTACACTGTGAGTTTTGAGTATCCCGGTCCATCTCCAAGCTTGAAGGGTGCAGGAGACAATGATCTGCCTGTCAAAGGGGTTGTAGATCTGGAATTCAAGGTAGGTAAGACGAAGATTACCATGAAGCGTGTAGTAGTGGTAGGAATTCCTTTGAATGTGATCTCAACTTACGCCCTTTTGGAAACTGGTTGGGAGACAGTCCTTGGCAATGCTGAGGAGAGTGGATTGTTTTTGAAGAAATTGAAACTTCCTTTGAAGATTTCTGAGAGAGCATGGTGGCTGAAAGTCAGTTTGCTTTCAAAGCACAAGAGTGGTGTGAAGGGTTCTGGACCAGCGCCGATGGACTTGAGCACCATGAACACTGGAAACACTGTGAACACTGACAGCACTGAAACGAAACAAACCAAACGAAACACTTGTTGTGGTTGTAGTTCAGTTGCAGCAGTTGTCCCTGAGGATGTTGTGGCTAAGGACCTGGTAACTAAGGGAACTAAGGACTCTTTGACTAAGGACCCTGTGAATCATGTTGCCACTCAGGAGGTTGCGCAGGTCACCAAGGGTAGGTCAGGAGGTTCTGCCAATGTCAAGGCCAAACGTCGGGAGCTTCAGATGAAGAGTGCAGACATGTTGCAGTCGTTTTCCTATGTTTGTAGGATGTTTCATTTTGGAAGCAGTCGCCTTTTTCAGCATGTTTTTGATGATCATGAGCCCAATACCATTGAAACAGACGTTTTGTTTAAGACAAACGTTGAAACAAACGATGAAACGACAGACAGTGAAGATGATTTCATGTCGTGTTGTGCATCTGAAACGACAGACAGTGATGATGATTACATGTCATGTTGTGATGTTGCAGAGTTTTGTCAAGAAGACCATGGCACATCTGAATGCATGGAGTGGAAATACCATGAAGGGAGGACAGGTTCAGGTCAATCTGATCGGAAATGCAGGTGTGACTGGACGTTTGTGGACCCTTGTTTTAGGATGATGCGTGGTTTTCCTCAGGTGGAGGACTTGACACAGGATGAAATTGATGACAGTGATGGACCTCAGGCAGGTGAGGTTTCTGAAGTTGGTTCCCCATCACTTGCCAATTCAGAAGATTTGGAGGGTTGGGGTCCCCATGAACCTGGTTTGCCAGAACGCCCAGACACACCAGATGGTCCAGAGGGATCAGATCTGGAGTGCAGTGTCCCTGAATTGGGTGATGGACGTCTCAGGCTGGAACATGAGTGCAGGGGCCATTGGCCTTATGACAGGGGATGTGATGATTGCGTGCAGTCAAGAGGACGCACACCTGCTAGGAGAGTAGGTCATAAGCATGAAACACCCCACAGTCTTGCTGCTGATTTCCTTTTTGTAGCAGGGAAACATTGGAAAGTTCTGGTCCTGTTGATGGTTCACACTGGGATGGTTGGCATGGTGGTTTGTGGAGGTGGTAAAGAACGTGATGTGCAGTCCACTGCAGCAGTTCTCAATGAGATTGGTGTTGGAGGGTTGTCTGTAGAAGTAGCTACTGACAATGAGGCAGCACTGAAATCTTTGGTTGAAAGAGGCCTTGCAGCTAGTTCAGCACGAGGCTATCACTGGAGAAACATTTCAGAGGCAAGACCCCAGGCAAAAGGCATCGAGAGAGCCGTTTGCATCATGAAAGAAGGGATCTATGCCAATTGGTTGGCACTTGAACGCCATTGCAATGCCAGGATTGCGTTGGAATCCCCCCTTTTGGGATATTTGGTGGGACATGTCTACAGGACGTACAACGCATACTGTGAGGGAAAGGCTGGGAGCACCCCCTTAGAACGTTTGAGAGAAAAACGGGGAGGTCAGGCACCTAGGTCTTATCCTTTTGGGGCAGTTGGGTTTTTGAAACCAATTCACCCTGCAAAATGGCCTGGTCAGCGTTTGGTGTTGTGCCATTTTCTCGGCATGAGGTATGTGACTGGTGGAGGTTGTTTGGGGTACCCATTTTCTGTTGATGCTGAAGGGTATCGTGAGGTGATCAAGGGTCACTCTTTCAAACTGAAGGAACCTCTCCAGTATGATGTTGAATCTCTTTTTCCTCTTTTGGCAGGCGTCAGGCCACAGGACTTCCCAGAACCACGTCTTGAGGCGCCACAGGCAGAACAGGCTTTACCACCACCTGATTTTCCACCAGAATTGGATCCACCAGTTTTCCCAAGGGAAGAGGTGTCTCCACAGCCCATTGCAGATGGAGCTGATGGCATGGATGTAGATGCAGGTGAGATAGGTGAAGGTCCTGAGCCCATGACGATCGACAGGGTCGATGAGGGTTCAGAAAGGGAAGGATCTGAGGAGGAAGAAGGGGATGCGTGGTTGAACAACCTTATTCTTCAAACACAAGCTGATGTGTGGAACACTTTTTGTTTGAGAGAGTCTGGTTGTGTTTTCCCTGTTGGTGAGGGAAATGGTGATTTCTTTGAAGAGGACTTTGGAGGTCAAAAGGTTCGAGTCGACATTCCTGAAAGTTCTTTTGACGAGCTCACTGGAGCTGCTTTGGACTTTGAACAGGTGAAACAGGGAATGAAGAATGAGGTACAGCAGCTTGAGCGACTTAAGGTCGGGCGCTGCCTTGTCGAACGTGACGGCCGGGCACTAGCTAAGGAAAAGCAAGTCACGGTCTTGACCTCACGTTGGGTGCTAACCCAAAAGACCTCAGAAATCGTTCGGTGTCGCCTTGTAGTGCGAGACTTCGCTACGGGAGGGACCTCAGCTTTGAATGCTGGGATCTACGCTCCAACGTCGTCGTTGGACGGGCTTCGTTGTGTGCTCGCAGTTTCCGTGGTGAAAGATCTCAGTTTGCTGACTGCTGATGTTTCTGTGGCGTTCATGCATGCGCCAGTGGAAGCTGAAGCTTGTGACTTAGTGTTACTTCCGGCGAACCTCACAATCAAGGGATGTCGAGTGATCGCATGGCTAGGGAAAGCCATGAATGGGCTCAGGCGAGCCCCACTGTTGTGGTTTCTCGAATTGCAGCGGGTGGTATATTCCATGGGAGGTCAAGACACCTTTGAGAATACTTTATTCAGGTTGCAGACGCCCAATGGGATGCTTTTAGTGCTTGTGTACGTCGACGACTTACTCGTCGCGGCTGAAAGTCCGCAAGAGGGTGAATCGTTCTTGCAAAAGGTGCAGAAGATTTGGCGAATCAAACTGACTGGAAGGATTCCAGCGCTTGAGAAAGGCGTCCTACAGTTTTTGGGGAGAACCATTTATCGAGAAAGGGATGGGGAATCCACCTTAAATCTGGGGGTCAGTGAAGCATACATGACAGGGGTCATCGACAGTTGGCACGAGAAACTGAAACCAAACGAGACACCACCAAAGCTGGAAGAGATCTACAAGGATCGCGAGAAACAGGGCGAAGACACGCCTCTGACAGCGGAGGGTGAAGCACGGTATCGCAGGGTTCTAGGACAGTTAGCGTGGGCCGCTTTGTCTAGGGCTGATTTGTGTTTTTCAGTTTCATACCTTGCGCGATTCCAGTCGAAGCCATCAGGTGCAGCGGAAGCTTGTTTGCGTGCACTGTTGCGTTGGTTGTTGACGCGTCTTCACCGCGTGCAGACCATGCCTTCTCCGGAAGGATCGCCAAGCGTAGGACCGCGAAGCGTTGTTGGTTTCTGCGACGCGTCTTGGAATGTGGCCTCCGTGTCAGGGGGAGTCTTGATGTTCGAAGGTTGCTGCATTAAGGTGTTTTCTAGAAAACAAGAATGCCCAGCTTTGAGTAGCGCAGAAGCGGAATTGTGCGCGATGACCGAAAACTCGAAGGAGTTGGTGTCGTTAGGCATGTTGCTGGAATCCATTTTGGATGGGATTCCGCTGACCATTCTGGGAACCCCGCAGTGTACAACAGGGACTTACCAGTTGGTTTTGCGCAACGATGCTACGGCCGCGATCAGCATTAGCTCGATGGAAGGGTTGCTGCGACGCGTCCGGCACATTGAACTTCGCGCAAAGTACATTCAAATGCTGGTTAAAAAGAAACGCCTTTTGCTTGAGCACATCCCTGGACTTCAAAACCCGAGTGATGGTTTGACTAAGTCATTTAAGAATAGGGATATGCTTATTAACCTCGAAAAGGAAGTAGGTTTGGTGCCAGGACTCGATACAAATGGCTTGTCATGGATCCGTACCTTTCAGCGTAGGCTGCAGCTGCTAGCCGAAGAAGGGGAGATGATGTCAAGTTTGTTGGAAGGGTCGGTAGCACCTGAAACCTGAAATTTTCCGAACGAATTGCATGACACAAGCCTGTTCCACTGAGGCACTTTGCTAAGGAACCTGTTCCACTGAGGCACTTTGCTAAGGAACTTTTGTTTTCGCTTGTGACTCAACGGCATTTTGCTAAGGTTTTGAATTCGATAGACGTTGGAATCGCAGGTGACCGCCTGGAATCCAGTTTGCTCCGACTGAAGGTCTTTGAACCTTCCTACAGTTTTCACTTTGTACTGTTCTTTTGTTGCGAATCGGCGGATGTGGACCTTGAGTACTTCTGTTGTCCCGTCTGGATGGTTTGCTGGAGTTTTCTGTTTTCCGTGACGGTGTCCTGGCCTTTTCCGTCTCGGTTCTTTGGTCAGTCTTTGTCATGTGCGACTGGTGAACATTGTTGGACGATGTTGACTAGTGAGGTGATGTGAACTCGTTTCGGACTTTTCGTTGTCTGACTGTAATTTCTGTAGTGCACATGGTCGCGAACATGTTGACACTCAGGTTGCAGTTGTTGGAAGTTTTTCGTTTGCATGTCATGCCACGACACGTTTTTGAAACAAAACGACGGAAACGAAAACCAGTGAAACACCAGTTTTTCCAAACCTCAAGTTTTGTTTTGTTTTGGAACACGTTGTTTGGTTTTCTTTTTGGTAAGTAAAGTGAAGCCGTACGAAAAGCTGTCCGTCTAGGTAATGCTGGGAGCCGTGTGTTATTGTTTGTCATCTAGCACAGTTGCCAATAGCATTCTGGATCTAAGATCATCTGCTTTTCGTATTACCGTCCGTTTCACTTTCTTTGGAAGATGGGAAGTAACGTTGACACCTCAACGGAAGTTGCAAAGGTCGATACGGTGGCTGAAGCTCCGGATACCGCCAATGCGACGGCAGATAGCGCAAGGGCGCCGGGAACTGGAGAAGCCGTGCCCTATGGAGTGCCTGGAGCAACACCCACGCATGTGGGAGGTGTTGCATCTCCAAAAGCTTCGCCGAAGCCGTCTCCTCGTGATGAAGCGGCAAGTTTGCCGAGCTCAGATGAGGAAGCTGCGAATCCAGCTGACAAACGTGCAGCTGAAACTGGTGATGGGCCGCCGGCAAAGAAGAGCCGACTTCGTAAGGAAATTCAGGGATTGGTGAAGGTTGTGAAAGACGTTGTGATTGGCCTCACAGCCTCGACGTCCACTTTGGACAGTACCAATGAAAGTTTGCAACAGGCCAAGAAGGATATAGATGCTCTCTGCATTCAGTTAGGAGTGGACCAAGTGTCCGCCAAGTACTTCCTAGCATCGATGCAGCAGCACTCGACGGCTATGAACAATATCAGCTGGCAGGTGACTGGGAACAAATCCCAAGTCAATCCAACTCTGAAAGAGATTTGTCGTGATTTGAACGACAAGATCACTACAGGGAACAGGAGGTTGGCAGAAATCAAGGAAGAAAGACGCGCACAGCATGAACAAACCCTGCAGTATCTGAAGGGCATTGAATCTGCCGTAGACAGGATGGTGACTGCGTTGGGGCAGGTGAATGTTGTGACTGCTGCTCCGGTTGCACCTGGTGTGACACCCACTGGAGTTCCTGTGGGACCGGGTGTGGCATCAACTGGAGTTCCTGTGGGGCCGAGTATTGCAGCTCCTGGGGTTCCTGTTGGACCTACTACAACAGCAGCGAGCCCTGCTGTCCATGGAGTTACGGGCGCGATGAATCCTCCCCTGGCACCACCACCAATGGGGACACCGACAACTCCAGGAATGGCAGCCAATACAGGAACGAGTTTCCCACCTGTTCCACCGGCCTCTGTTGGTTATGCACCAGCGCCTGCAGCGCCAGTTGTGCAGCGCGCAGGGCGCATTCGCCTGCGCACCCATGATGGGACGGAAATCGTACGGGCCGTTTCGCCCAACCCTGCTCGTCGAGAGGCAATCCCGGCAGGGTGGGCGGAGGAGTATGGTATGGGAACTCTCCAGTTGGGCCAGTTGGTATATCGAGTGATTTCTGACGAATTCATTCGAACGGCGGTCCCACTCAATTAGCCAGAGACTGCCGAGATCTATGTGAAATGAAGCTGTTTTTGGGAGGAGCAATGAGCCTGAGAGTCCTTCCTTGTAGCATGGTCACATAGATAATTTTGATGTTTTTGGATTTCAATGTAAAGCTCTGCGCTTGCCTGGCAGCTTGTGAAAGAATAGCTATATGAGCTCGAGGTTCATTCCAAGCAGCATCAGTGTTCGATGAGCTTTGAAAAAGGAGAGATGGAATCTGTTGTGCAATCAGTTGCATGGGAGTGGATTCACTGTTGATGTTTGCAGTTGCACTTTCATGTACTTTGGTTTGCAGTTTTCATTTCATTTTCTTGACAGCAATCCTTGTACAGAGCTGGAGCCGTCTAGTAAGCTGGAGCCGTTAGGAGTAGGATAGGGTTTTGCAGATGTCCAGTTTTGCAGTTTGCATGGATGTTCATGTCACTGTGTTGCAGTTTGATGTCATCAGGTTTAACTGCTGTTATCTGTTTGATGTCAGTTGTAACTAGTTGGACACTTGTGGACTCATTGGACGGTTTTTGCAACTCCTCTGTCGTTTGTTGTTGTTCTTTGTTCTGTACTAAGGTACTTGTATGATCCAATGATGTAGCTGCCAAGGGGTCATGAGAAAGATGGCAATGCCATATGAAATACCCCTGCAGCTGAGGATCATAACATAACATGTTTGTTGTATGTTCTTGGAACGTGGTTGAAGTTGACTTGAACTTGAACTGTTTTTTGGACTCTTCCTGAACGTTCTGTCCTTGTGCATTGCAGTGGGCTTCCTGTTGTGGATCTTCTCCATGGATCGTTGGTCACTGTTGGTTTGGCTTTCTCTTCTGAAAGGTTTGAACCCCAGTGCACAACATGTTGGATTTGGGAGGGTCTCCATAACTGGATGTCCAGCGCTTAGCAAAGACCATCCAGAGTTTTAGGACTCTTGGATACTCTGTGGAATGCTTAGCACTGCTGCCTCTGTTTAGCGCTCAATGCATTCAGCTCAGCTACCAAGACTTTGCCATACAAAGTTGGGCTGATAACCAAGGAAGTTGTAGAGGTCTGCAACTGCCAAGTTACAGGGTTTAGAAGCCAAGGTTCCAAGAGACGTGAAACCGTTGCAAAGCATTTGGAAAAACAGATTTGAAAACATGTTTCAGTTTGTTTTGGATTATGGTTGAATGATCCTAATTTGAGGGGTTAGGGTTCCCAAGGCCATTAGTCAGAGACCTGGACACTTGGTACCCGTTGGGGTCTATCCCAATACCCAAAAAGAACTGGACACCAAGGCCATACCCAGAGGACAGACCTTGGCACCAGTTTCCCCTTACTTAGATGATTTGATGATGACAAACGTGAGACAGTTTCAAATACCAAGGTTTCCAAATGACAAACGTTTTCAAACAAAACTTTGTGCAGAAGTTGTGAACTCAGTTTCAAAGTTGTGGGTTACTCAGAAAGATGGTTATGGGGTATGGTTGGTTGGTCTCTTTTGCACCGCTGCCACTGCCCTATGATGATCACAAGATGGAGCCAAAGAGACACGTTTCTCATAAATCATCCATCTATCTGAGGGCACCATTAAAACACAGGACCACTTCGAGTTTTCGGTGCGCTAGTTCCTAGCTTAGTTGGTGATGTCTGGAACTTAGTTGTGTGGGTTCAGAACTTAGTTGCCTTACAAACGGTATGGTAGTCTATAGGTACTTCGGTGTACAGCACTACTGTCCAAGAAGGGGTGTGAAAGTTTGGTGAGAGGATGTACAGTGTACTGAACCACCTTGAACCTACTTGAACATCTTTAAACCTATCTTGGAACAATGCATGTGCATGTGAACAGTTAGGAAACCATTTTAAGTTTGTAGGAACCGATCTGTGAACTATAGAACCCATAGGAACCTATAGGAACCAGGTAGGAACCAATTTGGAACCAAATGGAACCAGTTTGTGCATGGAAGTGCTTGGAGATGGATTTTCGTTTGTTTTTGTGGTTTTTGGTGTTTTGGATGTTGTTTGACCCATGTCTTAGGAACTTGATGTTGTGAACTTATTTGGTAGGAGTTTTGTAGGTTATTTGTGAGTTTGAGCTGAAGACGTTTTATTTGGAGAAGCTGGAAGAACGTTTTTGAAGCTTGAGAACTCTTTTGAAGTAGTTTGAGAAGTTTGAAGACGTTTGAGTGTCACTGCGTTTTACTCTGCACGACTCTTCTAAGAAGAAGAGTGACTGAGCTGTCAAACCTGTGCGGTTTGGCTCAAGTCCGAGCTGTGAAAAAGAGCTGCCACGCCGCTCTCGTGTTTTCACACTCACTTCCATTACGTGTCTGGCTGGCATTAACAGAGTTACCATCCATTCAGCTAAGAATTCAATCATCTTGACTTCCAGTTTGGGGAGGATGGCTTGAACTGCTCGGAGGGCGCCTGCAATGTCCGGAACATGTTTACGTGAGGGAAGTCCTACTGTGCGCTTGGCGTACTCGTCCACAAAATAAAGTCTGCACAATTTTGAGACCCATTGGCTCGGTTTCTCCATATCGATGGTAATTTTGGCTAAGGGCCATGGGTCTGGGAGCGTCGATAGGCAATGCAATAACTCAGAGGTGAGGTCTGCTGATATTACTGGGAGGGCTTCTCCTTGTGGGCGATAATCAACAGGAGGTCCAACCATGCCTTTACTTCTTTGCGTGTGGGTGCGGGCGGCACTATGCACAGCTTGGATGGTGGTTTCGTATTGGTTGACCATGGCTCTCAGGTATTTACATGCGCGGACAGCTGCTTTTCTTGTGTTCGGGCCATCCTCTGGCTGGTTCTTGGCGGCTACTGCAAGAATGTCCCTCGCTTCTTCTTCTGGCGACCGTTTGGGTTCCGCATCAGGTGTAGGTGCATCAAGGGCGGTACCTTGAACTGGCGCCTCTGCTGCGCGTGGCAGGTGGTCTGGGATTGGCAAGTTGGGGTGTAATCGCCATCCATCAAAGAAATATATGCCAGGCAGGGACAGGATCTCCTGGTCTGGGCCTGTCTGCGCTACTACATTCCCGGTGCGTGCTTTTATACAGTCCTGAAGGTAGGCACACGTATGTGGGAAAGGGTGTGCGATCAGCAGCATAGGCATATAGGACGACTTCGGAGAAAGGGAGATGTTGCCTGGGGAGCCACTTGTGTTGGGTTCGCAAGCCTGCTTGAATTTCTTGGAAGCGCGCTCTGTCCAACCAGCGAAGGTCTGACCCTCGGACCAATATCAAACGGTACCTTGCTCGCTTTACCTCATCAGCATGCTGATCGTAGTATTGGTTGGCGATAGCGAGGGGCGGGTATTCCCAGTTTGGTGGTGAATTCAGTGACCAACGGCCAACGGCTTAATTGCGCAAGATTCTCTTGTACTGGGTCAGGGTCAAAATCTGGCCACTTCCATGTCGTTTCTCCCCTCCGCAGGCCCCCGATGCCGTAGGCGATGGTGGCAATCACCTGTGCCATGCCCATGAGCCCCATCATGTCCAGAGGTGAGACTAGCAAGGTTAATGATTTGGACCGGGTGAGTCCTACAGTGATTCTGCCCAGGCAATCTTCTGTATCTTCTGTAGGAGAGCCATTGGAGTAATATTTAGCGTTGAGAAAACCAATGCTGGGCTGAGCCACGATTGATACCTGTGCTGTTCCTCCGGCTGAATTGGCGATTGTCTCGACACGCAGGGTACGAACATAGTCTCTTTTGAGCACGGAGCGATTCAAGTTGTTCTTGTGATCAGTTGCTGTGGTCATTGTAAAGAGTCCATCCGCAAATCCAGCATTACAAGGGAAGGAGGTGAGGACCTCTGACACAAGAGTCTCTAGGTCAGTCGCTACCAAACCGTTAATCCTAGCATTGGTATCCCAAAGCACTAGCTGAAACCCTGATGGGTTTGTCTGGTAGTCCTCCCGAGGCAAAACTGCCTAGTTCCCATAGGCCATTTACCTGTCTGCAGAGAGCGGGGTATCTTACTGCAACCACTGCATGGTATGTCACAGGACTAACTCTGGAACTGGAGGGAAGCATTAACCCCCAAGTATGGATGTCACTCACACCAGCGGTTTGGGAGTTTAAGGTTGCTTGTATGTCCCCAGCCATGGGCAGGAGGGTAGCGGCATGTTGCAAGATCCAGGCAAGGCGCACAAGAGACCGTGGAAGATTGAGAACAGCACCTTCCAGCAGTTCCGGTTCTACGAAACGGGAGTGTCGCCGCATAGTGGGCTGCGTTGCTTTAAATACGGCTTGGAGGCCTGGAAGAACAGCGCTGGCTACTTTGAGATCTTCCTCATCCTCTGGCGATAGCTGACTTGTCCATAGCCGGCCTAAAGTGGACTGCCCTCGTTTGAGAATTTGACTAAGAGTTGTCAGACCTTCATTGGCCGAACCATCTAGCAGCCGAGTCATAGCATCGGCAAGGGTGGCTGGCGTGTAATAATTGCGGTTGCTTCACAGGCCATGCCTTTTGGCGAGCAGTAGTTGTCGGGAGCGCTTTGCGTTGCGAGCTGCCCGATCAATGCCGCCGGGTGTCTGCTCTGAGTCTCCTGTCCACAATACCAGAGGTTGCTGCCTTAGCAGGCTGATAACTGCAATTTCTCGGTCAGTGCCATACTGCTGGCCTTCATCAATGACCAGGAGGGAGAGCTCTTGCATAAAACCACCCATTGTGGAACATTGCATGGTAAGATCCTGGGCTACCGTTCCCCCGGTGGCTAAGATTAGTTGACACTTGTGCAACATTTGCCTTCTTTCTTTGGGGTGGATATCAAATTTTGTGTGGGAGTAACTGCTTTTGTTGCGCTCTTGGTCTCCCACCAGCCTACCTATGCGCCCAAACACCCCCGACGAGGGGTCGAGCCATAGGAGGAGGTCAGCAAAAGATCTAGTACCGGAGTTCTCTTTACAAATGAACAATATCTTAAGGCTGTCGGTGGTATCGATCTCAATCAGAGCCAGGATAAGGATTGCCATCGATTTCGACTTGCCTGCTCCGAAGAGCCCTTGGATGCACAGATCGAGCCGGTTGGTGAGCAAAGCCATTGTCACTGCACAGAGTGTGCCTAAGACATGTCCGTCAATTTCAGCAGCAAAAGATAGCGCTGTGGAGCGGGTCCAGGGGTGATGCTCGCCTTCAACGTGACATGGAGTTAGCACTAGGTGCAGCAACTGACCGCACAAATGCAAGAAATGTGATCTTTTGTTGCCCTCCATTCCCTCCACTGCTGTTTGGACATTATAGATGCCTAGTCCCAGGTGATCGCTTGGTACCTTTGGGCTCCCATGTAGGGCGCACCCTGGGGCGGTACCCTTTCCACCACAAAGGACGTACACGGTCTCCCGGTGTATGCGCTCGCCAAAAAGGCGGCAACCCGCAGAAGCAAGCAACACCAGACCGTTGATGTCTTTATCCGATGTGGCCTGCGAAGGTTCCCACATGAGGTATTTCGGTGGGTTGGTTTCTTGTCCACCTTATAACCTCCCCCTTTTCAGGGTGTGGTCCCAACGCAGCACAGCTCGATCCCTGGTGTAGGACCTTACTGTGGCCTGACTGTACATTAAGCCGAGGTGCTTCTGCCAGAACCTCGACCGCTGGGTGACCCAGTCGATAGCGATCCCACCCCTCCATGTGACACATACCCGAAAGCATGGGAACACACGAAGCAGGTCCAGGTTACCCCAGACACCGTGACTACCCTGGCATTCGTCACGGAGGAACCGACGGTCTGATCCGTGCGGAGCATAGCAACCCTCACACGAACTTTGACCGTTAGCCAGGACGCAAGCAATGGATCGGAAGTTGAAGCAGTGGTGACATCCAATCGTGGCGGGCTAGGCCCCGTTACCCATTCATTTCCTCCGAGTCACCAAGGAGGACGTGGGACCACAATCGAACGACAACCACTACCATGTCAACAACCTACCAAAGAAGTGTACCTGACCCCCCTTTGCATGAACAACAGTGGAACGAACCGCAGTCCGAACTCAGTGAGTCCACACTCAGGGGTTCACCCAACTTGCCTGACCATCCCAAAGAGAACCCACATAGAAGGTGGGATCCACCTCCGAGTCACCAAGGAGTGGATGGCGCTGTGGCCTGTCGACCACGCAGCACAGGTTGACACGTCCGAGTCACCAAGGACAGCACCAACCTGCCGGCTAGGGAGTGTGACGTAACCATGTCCTTTCATGGTTCCAGGTCGAGAGGTCAACGGGTACCACCCCTTGTACCCTCACTCAACAACCTTGGGACCCTCACGGGTCCACGCTCCCTCTTACAGGCTAGGTATCGGGGACCCCATCCCCCTACCCACCTGCACGGGGAGGTTTGCGCGACAGCTGTAAGCTCGCGGGTGGGCTTGGTACATCCAAACATCCACATTGTGTGGAGAAAAAAGACCTTTGGAACCGGACTGTTTTGCCCCTGGACTGTTGCATCAATAGGGTCCAGGCATTGGCCAGAATCAGTGTACAAGTCTTGGAGGGTTTCAAGCTGTTCCTTTGCAAAGAAATTAATGGCTGGTACGGTAAGGAAGGCGACCTCAATGAATTTAGGGTTACATTGTCTGTATATACGTGAGGCTGCCAGCTCATCCTTCTTTTTGGCTGCACGCAGTGTGATGGCGAGGACCAAACCAAATAGGACTTGGAGGTCATCTCCGTCATCAGCTGGTGCTTCTGCTGTGCCAACCATGGCGATGAGCCTACCCGTGCCAATGGGGCTGACTTTGTGATGGTGCGCATCGCTGGCAAGTAGGCTAAACACATCAGTTTTACCAAGGCTTGGATGTCGGAATGCGAATGCATCCTGTCCGCCTTTGACTCTCCAGTGGCCAAACTCGCTGCCTTTGAAGAGGAACTCGAGGGCAATGGGTTGTGATGGCTGTCGAACCGGTCCTGCACTTTGCATTGTTAACCCTGTTTCATTATAGCCTTCATTGGGACTGAGCATTGGCAGGTAGTAGTCTAACATGTAGACAGCCATGGGCAGGGGTAGGGTACCAAGGAACTGTTGGACCATGGTGGTATAATTATGCAAATTGGCCCTTGAGGAGATGGTAACCGTTGCCAACCCGGCTAGGTATTGGGTAGCTTCTTGCTCAGTTTTGATCTCTGCGTTATGGACAGCAATTTGAGCAACCAGTGCTTGTGTGGTGGTTTCAGGTAGCTCGCACATTGCCGCTAGCTCACGCAGGAGTTTTCTGGCAGTTCTTGGGAGCTCAAAACTACACCATGAGATCAGGCGAAGAGGAGCTTGTGAGTACACTTCGAAGGGGAGTACCCCTGGGATGCCTTCCAGCTGTTCCAGATCCGGTCGTCCTTCTGGGAGGGCAACCCTAGTCCAATGCGAGTAGTTATGCTGTGCAGTGCCAAGGTACGCTCTCCATCCTGTGACATGCGTGATTTTAAAGCCTCGTTGCTTAAGCAATTTGATGTCATGGTTTGACGGGTTCCAGACACACAGCTTGTCATCCGCATGGTGGATGAGATGAATCTCTCTCAGCTGTGATGGGTTGTATGTTGTTAGCAACGATGGTGGCAGCGCTATGGCTGCTAGCACTGTTGTACCATCAACATCTGGGAACTCTGAGAGGATTGTTTCCCATACCATTCCTGCATACGAACCAGCGCTGTGCCCTCGGATGTTGAAAGAGCCTATCATATATCCTGTCAATCTGAGGTAGTCCGCTGGACGGATTTCAGGGGGCAGGCAGACTCCGACCAGAGGATGTGCTACCAGTAGCTTGGTAAAAAGTCTCAGACCATGTGTGTACCCCGGCCATGGTGGTTTCCTATGCGCTGGAATGATAGGGCAGAAGCGCAACAGTTTCATGGCTCGACTGATGATCTGTGCTTGTAATTGGTTCGCTCTGGGCATTCCTAAAACACAGCACCAGAAGTGTGCTCCGATGGGAAACATGGCGATGTGCAGTAGCAAATATTCTTGCGTGTGGGCAGTGCCTGCTACTGTGCCAACTCTTGCATTCCAATCGTCCTGTTTGCTCAGGGATGGCCCATAAACATGTGCTTCCTTTCTACAAGCCATTAACACATCCCAGTCTTCATCAAGCTCTCCTCCACCCAACCCAGTGCACTGAACTTCCAGGGACCCTGGGTCAGCGTCATTGAGTTGCCAGGAGGTGTTATCCATGACTGTGATTTTCCAGTCTGTGTATTTGGGGTCATTATGGCTGGCAAGCACCTCATTGATGGCAAGCTCTGCGTTGTTAGAGTCAACGTTCAGTCGTCGCTGGAGCGCTTCGAGCAGGGGGAGGATGGGGGCGGTGGGAAGCTTAAGGCTCGCATGCTGACCACAGAAAACAACGGCAGGCTCGCAATCTTTGGGCCAGGGTGTATGGCCATTGCTGCTGTTGGGGGCTTCGACTGGCGTCCAGAGGCTCTGGAGTAGCAGCACCTGTGTCGGGGTAAGGCTTCTGTTTTGTGGAACTTGCGGCTTGACGACTAGCTTACCCCCTCTAATAAAGTCGCACGCTTGGTACCTTTGGGCTCCCATGTAGGGCGCACCCTGGGGCGGTACCCTTTCCACCACAAAGGACGTACACGGTCTCCCGGTGTGCGCTCGCCAAAAAGGCGGCAACCCGCAGAAGCAAGCAACACCAGACCGTTGATGTCTTTATCCGATGTGGCCTGCGAAGGTTCCCACATGAGGTATTTCGGTGGGTTGGTTTCTTGTCCACCTTATAACCTCCCCCTTTTCAGGGTGTGGTCCCAACGCAGCACAGCTCGATCCCTGGTGTAGGACCTTACTGTGGCCTGACTGTACATTAAGCCGAGGTCCGAGGTGCTTCTGCCAGAACCTCGACCGCTGGGTGACCCAGTCGATAGCGATCCCACCCCTCCATGTGACACATACCCGAAAGCATGGGAACACACGAAGCAGGTCCAGGTTACCCCAGACACCGTGACTACCCTGGCATTCGTCACGGAGGAACCGACGGTCTGATCCGTGCGGAGCATAGCAACCCTCACACGAACTTTGACCGTTAGCCAGGACGCAAGCAATGGATCGGAAGTTGAAGCAGTGGTGACATCCAATCGTGGCGGGCTAGGCCCCGTTACCCATTCATTTCCTCCGAGTCACCAAGGAGGACGTGGGACCACAATCGAACGACAACCACTACCATGTCAACAACCTACCAAAGAAGTGTACCTGACCCCCCTTTGCATGAACAACAGTGGAACGAACCGCAGTCCGAACTCAGTGAGTCCACACTCAGGGGTTCACCCAACTTGCCTGACCATCCCAAAGAGAACCCACATAGAAGGGTGGGATCCACCTCCGAGTCACCAAGGAGTGGATGGCGCTGTGGCCTGTCGACCACGCAGCACAGGTTGACACGTCCGAGTCACCAAGGACAGCACCAACCTGCCGGCTAGGGAGTGTGACGTAACCATGTCCTTTCATGGTTCCAGGTCGAGAGGTCAACGGGTACCACCCCTTGTACCCTCACTCAACAACCGTGGGACCCTCACGGGTCCACGCTCCCTCTTACAGGCTAGGTATCGGGGACCCCATCCCCCTACCCACCTGTGGGGTGTGTCCATAAAGGGGGTGCATCTTCAACTCCTATGAGCGACACAGCTAGCGGTTGCAAACCTTTGCTTAGCCACTGTTGGAGTTGGTGCCCTAGGCCTACTTTACTCCCATGGAAGGCGTGTAGAATTGGTGGCAGGCTATACCCTATATTCAACTCCTTACTTTGGAACAATTTGTCTCCTGGAAGGCAGAGGATGGGGAAGTCGGCTGGGAAGACTGACATAGGGGAGAGTGCACCTTGCTCGAAGATGGGGCGTGCCCAGGTAAGGAATGGCGGTGTCCGCTCGACAAAGTCCGGTCTAAGATATCGTCCATCACCATGGCGAGGCCATTCTCCTTGCTCCGGTATGGGGAAAGCAATGGCTCCAGCCCATTCACCTAGCATTGCCCATGCATGTGTCCAGTCAAGCGGAGTTCTAGCCTTACAGCCTAGTAGGGGGGTGAGCAGTAGCCCACCTCTCATCGCTTCTACAGGGTCTTCAGGCACGGCGGTTGTCGCTGGGAAGCTGGCTCGGCTTTCTCGAAGTGCGGTGACCCAATCCTCCGCTGTTCGGCGGTTGACAGGGTGGGCTATTCGTCGCGCCTTGGGGGCAGGTGCATTACTCGGCGAGGAGCTTGGTGCAGTGCCGGATGGCATGCCTGCTTCAGGGGTTGCCTGGTCCATGTCCACATCAGCTGCCTAATGGGGATATGTCCTGTCACAATGATCAGGCCGGCATTGAGTTCTGCCTTGGCCTCCGTGGCGAGGAGTACTGCTGGGGGGCACTGGTTAGAACTGGCCATTATGTTGTGTTGCATTGCTGCGGCTCTACTTGTCTTATCCGTCATAAGATTAACTAGTTCAGCTATCTCAAACAACGAGGTCGGCACGCAGTCAGAGTCAATGAGGGCAAAGTTTACTGTGGGAAACATTAGGCACAGCGCCTCCAAAGCTGCGGCACCAGCCCAGGTATAATGGACCTGGTGTAAACCTGTATCAGCATGAATGGGAAGATGAATAGCAGTCGTTTTCTCACAGTAGGGGCCAGTTACTGTACATCGGCCTTTGATCCAGGGTGCAAAAAGTGGCCAAGAGGCTGGAGGATCAGTGCCTGGCAGCTTGCGATTGTCCACATACACATAGACAGTGGCATACTCTGGTAACCATGAGAGATTGTCTATGATCCACTGGAAGAGCGTTTTGTGATGTACCTGGCTGGCTGCTGGACGTTGGATGCCATTCCCTTCATCTATCATGAGTGCAGGGTATGTCGTGGGTGCCCTGGGCATGCGACAAGAGCCAACATCATCCCATTTCCACCATTGTTTGAGGTCATCCATGCCGAGGGGAGTCTCAATCTCTTTCTGAGAGAGGAAGAGTTGGTCAAGCTCGAGCGAGGTCAACCGGGAGTCGAGCTTGTGGTTCGATATGGATATGAGGCCTTTGCTGGGTTTTATGTTATGCAGTTGCTCATAGAGGGTATCCCCCTGTTGCTCTTTAGCGTGTCGCCATGTGAAAATGGCAACTTAGGGAGCATAGAGGCCAATGTGATGGCAGATAGAGCACCATTTGGGCGTTTCCAGCTCCCCGATGGCCTGCGCCGCTGTGCCATTTTCTTGGTCCAAGAAAAAGTCATGCAAGGTACTAGTCGATCTGCGGATTCCCGTGCATACCGTCGAATTGCCTCGAAGTCACTGGAGCCAGTCCTAGTTTCCAGGCCTGTCGCATTTGCCTTTTGTAGCCGCCTTCTAGTGCAACAGCCAGCGGAGGTACAATATTTTGACCCAGTGCGAGACTGGCCGCAACCCATTGTGTTCCATGCAAATTTCTCGGTTTTGATGGAAGAGATGGCCTTCCTTGGAGACACGAGAAGTCGATGCGAGTTGCTGGTTTTTGCACAAGCCAACCCGGCGCGACTCCCATTGACAATGGGCATTCTCACCTCAATATCACAGTGCGGAGGATGATGAGTGAACGCAGGACAAAGCTGACAGATGCATTGGTTCGGGTGCTCTGTCACCTACTGACACCCATTGGAGTTGTTCTCCCAGGTCCGCATGATGAGTATATGCGCGACAGTCTGCTCTCTCTGGCAGGGGATGGGGATGGGCATGTCCTCACTGTGACAGCAGCATTGCTCCTGGCGATCCTCACTGGCCTGACCTCTGTATCGCAGGCGTTTTTAGTGCCGGAAAGACGCGTTCCCTGGCAGTGTTGTTAATTGCTCTCAGCTGCGAACTAAGTGACTTCTGTGCGATCGTTACACCAAAAAAAACGTTGCTGCAAAAGCTCTTGCTGACCAGATCAGTGACCTTGCACCACCAACGCAAACAGCCTCTGGACGGCTGCTGGGCTGCGAAGAAGAAGAAGGAAAGGGTGATGCCTATGCAACAAAAATTGATGTTCGATGCAGTGATCGCAATAGAGTCATTGCTGAGAAACGTCGACTGGAGGCTCCGCCACTGCGGAAATGGCCATGAAATGCTCATCTTTCAGTCTCTGGCTCTCCAAGGTGTGGCTGACATTTATGAATGAAAGCCAGCAGTACGGCAATTACCATGAAATTGCCGCCCTAGCTGCAATCCAGCAACCGGCACTGATTGTCTTTGTGAGTGACCACAGGCAAACGCCTGGAGGCCCATCCAAGGGGAAGGGCTGCAGCAGCGAATAGGCAGAAGCTTCTTCACCGTCCCCTTGAGTTTCGAGCCTTGAATCGCCCTGGTGATTGCCTGCCTCTGCCCGGCTCACCAAGTTAATTGCACTCCTCTGGCCAGATGCGAGCCAGAATAAGGACTCTGACGTGGCTGGGCTCTGAACCTTGGCCAAGCACCACACACAGGGATTTGGACGACTGAAACAGCTGCCCATCACCGACCAACTTCACTGGCGCGCCTTTTCAGCGAGGAAACGCTCAGCCACTTGAACGTTAAAAGCTGCCTGATTTCTGCCATACAGCTGTCCTGCTATTGCTACTGCGCCAGAAGAATTTGGCATCCCCGAGTGCACAACTACGGTGGAAGCAGCTGGCTAGATGGTCCACATAGATGGGGTATCACACTGTCCAACAGCTCCAGAGTGTCTCTGTTGACGTACAAAGCCATCGTCGCAGTTCGGTGCCCGGAATTGGTGCTGCATGATCAGGATTCCATCCAAATACGCCACTTTGTCCCCCACGATCACACTGTCGGGCATGGAGGTTTTCGTGTTTGGTTCTCCGATTTTGAACCTGGAACGTGACTAGCCTTTGGACTATGTATCGGTCCTTTCCAGTTTACTTTTGCGGCCACTACAGCAACGGCCCCTGTGCGAATTACAGAGGAGGCCCGCACATGCGAAGCCTGATTTCACTTGACTTTCCGACCCCAGAAATGGAACCTGAAAGCGCACATGTGGTATCAGATGTGGCGATTTGCGATGCAGCACCACCCAGGCAACATTCACCAATCCTTCGCTACTCCGCGCTACTCCGCTACTCCGTGCTATGTTTTAATTCAATTACCCAATGTAATTGACACGATATCGAAACGATGGCGGAGTAAGAAAGCCTTCAATACGTCACCTTGCCACATATTTTCCTAAGCAGATTCCTACTCCATCCCGTTTTAAATTAATACTATTAATTAATAACGGGATTGATTGAAAAGATCATGATTCATGTTCTTTCTGGGATGAAAACTTCGGTAGGAGTCTAGAGGGGCAAGGGGGGCCGACAAGGGGCAGTAAAGTATTCAATACAATCATTCAAATGGAAGCCGGCCACCTGCGCGAAAACCCACAAACTCCCCAACGGCAAGAAACACTTCAAGCAATCACCTAAGGCTGCAAAAGGCTGATGCGCCTTCTTTTAGCAGCAAACAATCAAGCCACCAGACGCAACTAAATAACAAGAAGCTAACTTCAAGTGGGTTCAAGCAGCAACCGATATGCACCCCGCTTGCCACAACAAGAAACAAAATCATCTACAAAACTGCTTGCTCCGACGGACCCAATTCTGGGTCCGGAAAACCTTCTCAAAACCAGCTTCGCTCAAAAGGGCCTCCCTAGTTGCCCGTCCGGTCGCCATAAGCCACAAAGTTACAAGGAAACCAAAACATTGCACTTCTGCAACCCGGATACAAAAAACTTTAAAAAATGAACCTAAACACGGTCCCAAAAATGGGACCGCCTGGCGGTCCCATTTTTGGGACCACATGCGCAGCTTAGTAAAAGAACAAAAGAAAAGCACTTTCACGGTCCCATTTTTGGGACCGTCTGGCGGTACCAAAAATGAGACCGCAAAATCGCAAAATCCACAGCAAAGGCCGACCCGTGCAACAAACAAAAAATTACAACTGCGTTTTAAGCAACCAGCATATAGAGTTGGAACAGAGGAGGCCCGCACATGCGAAGCCTGATTTCACTTGACTTTCCGGCCCCAGAAATGGAACCTGAAAGCGCACATGTGGTATCAGATGTGGCGATTTGCGATGCAGCACCACCCAGGCAACATTCACCAATCCTTCGCTACTCCGCGCTACTCCGCTACTCCGTGCTATGTTTTAATTCAATTACCCAATGTAATTGACACGATATCGAAACGATGGCGGAGTAAGAAAGCCTTCAATACATCACCCTGCCACATATTTTCCTAAGCAGATTCCTACTCCATCCCGTTTTAAATTAATACTATTAATTAATAACGGGATTGACTGAAAAGATCATGATTCATGTTCTTTCTGGGCTGAAAACTTCGGTAGGAGTCTAGAGGGGCAAGGGGGGCCCACAAGGGGCAGTAAAGTATTCAATACAATCATTCAAATGGAAGCCGGCCACCTGCGCGAAAACCCACAAACTAGCAATCACCTATAAGGCTGCAAAAGGCTGATGCGCCTTCTTTTAGCAGCAAACAATCAAGCCACCAGACGAAACGAAATAATATAAAGCTACCTTCAACTGGGTTCAAGCAGCAACCGATATGCACCCCGCTTGCCCCAACAAGAAACAAAATCATCTACAAAACAGCTTCCTCCGACGGGCCCAATTCTGGGTCCGGAAAACATTCTCAAAACCGGCTTCGCTCAAAAGGCCCTCCCTAGTTGCCCTTCCGGCCGCCATAAGCCACAAAGCTTCATTGAAACCAAAACGTTGCGCTTCTGCAACCTTGATACAAAAAACTTCAAAAAATGAACCTAAACACGGTCCCAAAAATGGGACCGCCTGGCGGTCCCATTTTTGGGACCACATGCGCAGCTTAGTAAAAGAACAAAAGAAAAGCACTTTCACGGTCCCATTTTTGGGACCGTCTGGCGGTACCAAAAATGAGACCGCAAAATCGCAAAATCCACAGCAAAGGCCGACCCGTGCAACAAACAAAAAACTACAACTGCATTTATTTAAGCAACCAGCATATAGAGTTGGCACAGAGGAGGCCCGCACATGCGAAGCCTGATTTCACTTGACTTTCCGGCCCCAGAAATGGAACCTGAAAGCGCACATGTGGTATCAGCTGTCTCCGTTCCCTAGCTCCAATGTGGCGATTTGCGATGCAGCACCACCCAGGCAACATTCACCAATCCTTCGCTACTCCGCGCTACTCCGCTACTCCGTGCTATGTTTTAATTCAATTACCCAATGTAATTGACACGATATCGAAACGATGGCGGAGTAAGAAAGCCTTCAATACGTCACCTTGCCACATATTTTCCTAAGCAGATTCCTACTCCATCCCGTTTTAAATTTATACTATTAATTAATAACGGGATTGACTGAAAAGATCATGATTCATGTTCTTTCTGGGCTGAAAACTTCGGTAGGAGTCTAGAGGGGCAAGGGGGGCCAACAAGGGGCAGTAAAGTATTCAATACAATCATTCAAATGGAAGCCGGCCACCTTCGCGAAAACCCACAAACTCCACAACAGCAAGAAACACTTCAAGCAATCACCTAAGGCTGCAAAAGGCTGATGCGCCTTCTTTTAGCAGCAAACAATCAAGCCACCAGACGCAACGAAATAATAAGAAGCTAACTTCAAGTGGGTTCAAGCAGCAACCGATATGCACCCCGCTTGCCACAACAAGAAACAAAATCATCTACAAAACTGCTTGCTCCGACGGACCCAATTCTGGGTCCGGAAAACCTTCTCAAAACCAGCTTCGCTCAAAAGGGCCTCCCTAGTTGCCCGTCCGGTCGCCATAAGCCACAAAGTTACAAGGAAACCAAAACATTGCACTTCTGCAACCCGGATACAAAAAACTTAAAAAAATGAACCTAAACACGGTCCCAAAAATGGGACCGCCTGGCGGTCCCATTTTTGGGACCACATGCGCAGCTTAGTAAAAGAACAAAAGAAAAGCACTTTCACGGTCCCATTTTTGGGACCGTCTGGCGGTACCAAAAATGAGACCGCAAAATCGCAAAATCCACAGCAAAGGCCGACCCGTGCAACAAACAAAAAATTACAACTGCGTTTATTTAAGCAACCAGCATATAGAGTTGGAACAGAGGAGGCCCGCACATGCGAAGCCTGATTTCACTTGACTTTCCGGCCCCAGAAATGGAACCTGAAAGCGCACATGTGGTATCAGATGTGGCGATTTGCGATGCAGCACCACCCAGGCAACATTCACCAATCCTTCGCTACTCCGCGCTACTCCGCTACTCCGTGCTATGTTTTAATTCAATTACCCAATGTAATTGACACGATATCGAAACGATGGCGGAGTAAGAAAGCCTTCAATACGTCACCTTGCCACATATTTTCCTAAGCAGATTCCTACTCCATCCCGTTTTAAATTAATACTATTAATTAATAATGGGATTGATTGAAAAGATCATGATTCATGTTCTTTCTGGGATGAAAACTTCGGTAGGAGTCTAGAGGGGCAAGGGGGGCCGACAAGGGGCAGTAAAGTATTCAATACAATCATTCAAATGGAAGCCGGCCACCTGCGCGAAAACCCACAAACTCCCCAACGGCAAGAAACACTTCAAGCAATCACCTAAGGCTGCAAAAGGCTGATGCGCCTTCTTTTAGCAGCAAACAATCAAGCCACCAGACGCAACTAAATAACAAGAAGCTAACTTCAAGTGGGTTCAAGCAGCAACCGATATGCACCCCGCTTGCCACAACAAGAAACAAAATCATCTACAAAACTGCTTGCTCCGACGGACCCAATTCTGGGTCCGGAAAACCTTCTCAAAACCAGCTTCGCTCAAAAGGGCCTCCCTAGTAAATAATTAATCTCATTTGCAACAGTCTTGGATAGCTGTTGAACGACCTGGCGGAAGCCACATGGCGTTGGACGGAAAAAAAAACACTGTCGGGCATGGAGGTTTCCGCGCAGTGCTGTGGGAAGTACCTAGAAATTCCAGAGACCTCCTGACTGTGAAGATATTGTAGTGTTTCTCACCTACCTTCAAAAGTGCTATCGGGACCTCAATCAAGGAGCGACAGCGCAGCTCCTGGTTGTGATCGCACGGCAGTGCACACCCAACTCCTGCAGCATGGTTTTCAGGCAGCTTGGTTTGGAGGGCTAAGAATAGCCACAACATCATCAGCAGCAGGGGCCACCGCGCGAATAGCAGTTGTTGTCCAGACAGGATGTGGGTTCCTCAGCGGGGGCCGACGAGGAGCATCGCTAGAAGACAAGGAAGACTGTTTTGGGCGAGCCACTGTCGCGCTCACCAGAGCCATCAAACACACCTACATTGTCTCCCCCATTGATATGGCTGGGCTGATTGGGATGGCTCAGACGCTTGCGGTTTATCACTGTGGGTACTATACCCTCAAGGATAGGCATGTCCAGTTTCATGAGCCCAAGCACGTGCCATCGGACGCAGAAGCTGTCCTTGAGTGGGGACTCAATACACCCTTTAATTCACAAGACAAACCGCCCCTTGCCATTGCTATGGTAGTGACCTTGAACGGAGTGCGATCCCTGAGAAGGTATCGGCTGGTCATTGCACAGAAGTCAAAGCTGCGGCTTACGCAGGAAGTCATTGCAGCTTTAGCCTCCCACAGTCGTGACCACCGTCTCACGGCGAGTAGTTTCTTTCCGTGTTCTATTGATAGGGAATACCTGTATGGCTATGCCGGCGATGGATATCGCTCTCCACTGTGGCTTTGTGCTTCCCACAATGGCTCGCCTGTCTTAGTACACAGGCTCAGAGGAAGCAAGATGTACTTCCACCAAGCCACTAAAGACCGGCGAATATTGCTCATCCCAGGTACCCACTATTTTGATGCTCATCGACTGCACTGCTACTGCAATCTCCTGCACTGCAAGTGCACATGAGAGAGAGCCCTCTGGTGGGCCCTGAAGGGGCTGGCGAGACAGTGGATGATCCATCTTCGGAGGAAGAGCGAGCCACCACTGACAGTGAATCTGAGGCAGACAAGGAAGCCGATGAAGAGGAGACGCCTCCGGAAGAACCATGGTGCCCGCCAATCCCACCGGCAGTGGATGACCCTACGGAAATGGAAATTAAAGGTGCTGCGGACAAGCTGGCCACCATGATGCATTGTTCACAGCCTCAAGCCAACGTGTTCTTTCAGCCCGACAATCTAGGTGCTCTTCCACACCTGTGGCTGCAGGCCAAGCTTACTATCTCCCTGACGTCTATGCAGGAAAAGTTTGCCCGCCTTTTCATGTCAATTGCGTCAGAGCTGTGGCTGCGGGATGCGATCGATACCGTTGAGGAAGTATTTGCCCATGCTGCCCGTAGCTTCACGCTCCGGCTGGCTGAGACACTTTCGCAGTACATATGCTCGCTCACTCGACGAGCTGAGGCTCTGGCTACTCCAGAGACGGAATGCCTGCTGTATGCCACATTTTGGTTTCGACCAATTCTCTCTGAGCTAATTGGGGCAGCCAAAGAGAGTGCAGAAGTGGACCGAAAACGTGCCCCCAGTGGCCCTGTGAAAGTTGTCGTCACCAACCAGCCCCACTCTCGGCGTCACACCGGGGTCGACCTGGTTAGTGGGATTTCGGCCTTACTGGCGTGGTTTCCGGCTAGCCGGGCTAGCAAGATTGCGCCGTGTTTCTTAGGGGAAGAAGGCGGTGCCATCCAAGCCCCACAAGAAGTTTCCTTCTCTTGTCCCCATCGAGTTTTTGAGGGGCTGCAGAGAGAAGCGGTTGATCAAGTACTGCAGGCAGTCAAATTCACTGACAAAAACGCTCCAGGATTGAGTCTGGCCTTGGATGAGGAATTCCAAGCAGCTGACTGCTTTTCGGAACTCATCCGAGGGTACACAATGGGGGTAGTAGAACCCTACATCATGATGGGCCTACAACCCACTGGACCCACTAGAGTCAACCTGGAAGTGATTGTACCATCCCCTCAAGGACTTACCCCTGCAATGTGGAAGGAGACAGCCACTCTGTGCCCGCTTGAGTGGCCGTCCAACTACAGCCTTTTGAGGTTGTGGCATACGCCCAAAAGTTTTCACCAGTATGCCGCACAACTCAAACAGCAAGTACAACATCAACATATGTTCACTCACTGGGAAGTCAACCGCGTGAAGTTAGCAAGCAGGGTGCTGTTCCAACGACCAGCCCACTACTTGCCAGAAACGATTCTGCAACAGCACGTGCGAGAGCGTATCTTCCCTGACCGGAAACTGCGTAGAAGAGCACCAGATATTGACGTGGTTGCTTTTCAGACCAAATGCAATGAGCTACGTCTCCTGGCTGCAGGGACAGAAAGGGCGAATCCTGTCTCCTTTGCAATTGGGAACAGCTGGAACGATACTCTCCGAGCAGACAAGCAACACCACCTGGAATACACTACAAGAAGTCAGACATAGATTTTTCGATTCCCTTTCCCCCCTGTCCATGTTTGGGTCGTCCCTCTCTCTCCTACTTTGCGTCCTCTTTGTCTGTTGTTTGTCTCTTTTGGCCCCCCTGCTACTGCTGTTTGGGGCCCTTTTTGCTCCGGTAGGGACCTATATTTTGGCTCCTTTCTGCCCTGCAAGTCCCTCCCTTGTTTTTGACATCTTAGCTCTTGTACCTCAACTGGTGTGTCTGTCCATAGACGTGTCAGGTGCACCAGCGTTTCACCCTCCCAATTGCATGTTTTCGAATTGCTTTTCTCGGTACTTGTGTGTCTGTCCATAGACGTGACAGGTGCACTCGTACTCTTTTACCTCATTTCATTGGTCTTGCTCCACCGTTTCGTGGACCTTTTCCTTGTACAATGTTTCAATTTAGCAGTCCACCTTTTACTAAGGTCAAGCGCACCACCCTATCTAAACTGTGGCCTTACCGCCCTCTGTCCCTTTGGTGGTCGTGTGGTCCCATTGATGTGTTGCCCCTTGAGCTCTTGGGATCGCTTTTGTTTTGTGCTCCTGTCGGTACGTTTCGTTGTCTTCCTGTTTCTGTTGCGCTCCTTTCTGTGCTTGGTGAGGCCCTGCTTGTCCTGTCCTGGTGTTTGCTCTGTGGTTGGCGCCTCTCACTTTTGTTTGTTGGCTTCCCTCCCCCCGCGGTTTCCAGTTTGCTACGTTTGCTGGTACCTCCCTCTGGGTATCTGGTTGCAGCTGTGACGGCTCAGTTGCCCTGCTTCGTGCTGGGAGTGTGATTGTGCTCTGTCATCCCTCCGTCAAATGTCTCATGGCAACAAAGGCTCAGAGCCCTGTGTGGGGTTTTCACCCTCTACACCATGTTGCAGATGATGTCTGGGAGCTTAGCTTGGCCACACTGAGGTATTCATCGGATGATGATCCAGGCCCCACATTGGACTCCGCTAAGCTGCCCTATTGCTATTCTAATGTGATTGGTGCAGCCTTCTCCGCCCCTGTCCTCCTCTGCCACCCCGGCACCTTCATCCTGGTTGCTTGTTGTTTGGTCTGCTTGTCCGGGTCTGTTCTTGTTTGGTCGCCCTTTTTTGTTTGCGTCTCTGGTTGGACTTTTGTGCCCTCCCTTGCTTGTCTACCCTCCCCTACTCTCAGTCAGGTATGAACGTATGGAGCTTAGCGTTGAGTGTATGAACATCGTTGACTTGTTTGATTCTGTTTGTCTACTCTAGGTACTGACTGGAAGAGGCACTGACATAGCATCCGTGTGACCCACTGAGGCTACCCACTAAGGTTACTCAGGACGGCCAATTATTTTGGTGCCCTTGGGCCCGTATTTTTGCTTTGCCTTTCTTGCTGGCTTGACCTTTGTCTATTTAGGAGGCTCTTTCTCCGTCTGTTTTGAATTCGTTTGTTTTTTCTGGGCCTACTTGGTATTTCCTCTGTCTGGGTACTCTACATCGGTAGTTGCATCCATCCAAGAGGGGCGGTAGATAGCCGGCCGATGCCATGGACCAGACTGTGCTGCAGTGAGCTTCATCGGTGTAGTCCGGTGGTGCTCCCTGCAGGACTGGCTGGGGCGCCCGCGAGCAGCACAAGACTGCCAACATGGTTCGTCAATTGGTCGAGGAATTGTAGTGATTCTGCAGGCTGCCTATTCTGTGGGTGAGTGGCGCTACGGCTGTGGACTTACTACAATCTGCTTCTGTGCATACTGCAAAGCACTGCAGGGCTTTCAGGGACGATGACATCCTGAAATGGCCTGAACAGTTCTGTAGGTTGTATGATTTGCGAACCGGTATCAAAGAGAACTACACTGCCTGAGCCAGCACTTTTGTGGTGGAACTTGCGAACACAAATTTGCAATGTTTTTGGTTTTGCATGCCTCTCGGCTTTGCGAGCGTTGCCTTGGAGCTTCACTGGCTGAGAGCAATCAATCAGACGGCGGCACTTTCCCCTATGAAACTAGGGGCATGCTGGATATTGGCGATGCTATTTCGGAAGCTTTTCCCTGGCCTACACTGCTTCCCGTACGCCATCGCTGTCCACCCCCCTCTGGGGGGGGATTTGACTCTTTCACCATCACGGCTTCGTGGCTACGGCTGACAGATATGGCTACGATTCTGTCTATGGAGGCCCTATGACGAGCTGATCTGAGAGGACGCTGAGAGAGGCTTAAAGTGTAGCCTTGCTTTCGTGTACAGCTTGGCACATGAGTGAGCAAACTTACACTAGCTCTAGGCCTCATGTTTGCCCGAAAGCCGTGATTTTAATTCATTTGGCACGTTTTTGCGAGTGATGCAGTGGAGAAGCCACTGCGTCTCACGGCAAATCGATTTTGTGGGTGTTCTGGTTGGGCTCTGGCCCCGTTTTTGTGGTGTTTTGTTGGTTTTGCTGTTTGCTTCGTCTCTCTGCTGGCGAAACGCAAGTCTGGCTGGGGGATTTGCAGGTCGTCGTGTTGGTGGGTTTTTTGCGTTTGTGTGTGATTTATCGATTTGCCTGGTTCACTGGACATGATTGTCCTTTGTACAAATATCTTTTCTGCTTATGCTCATGTAAGGACCGAGCCTTCAGCGCGACATCGGCCATACTCGAGGAAAAAAAAAATGAGAAATGTTGAGGAAGGCTTCGGAGCCACGCTTAAGGTGCCTTCAAACCTTTGAGGCCCCCTTAAGGTACCTTTAAAGCCTTCGCCAAGGCTTCCTTCGAAGACTTTGAAGGTAAAGGAGGCTTCAAAGAATTCGTCGAAGCCCGCTTAGGCACCTTCGAAGTCTTCGGCGAAGACGTTTATAGTAGTAGTAGTCGTAGTAGTAGTCGTAGTAGTAGCAATAGTGGTCGTAATAGCAGTAGTAGTAGTACAGTAGTAGTAGTAGTCGTGGTAGTAGCAGTAGTAGTAGTAGTCGTATTTTTTTTCCTCCGGATGGCCGATCACGCTCTAAGGCTCGGTCCTTACATGAGACAAAGTTGTTGGTAAGAATGCGACATGGACGCCGGTGGTCACATGAAGCTTGCCAAATCATAACAGCCAAACAAAAAACACACCAAAAAGCAAAACCAGGGCAAGACGCAGATCCCCCAGCCAGATTTGCGTCTCACCGTTCGAAACACGGCAAAGCAAGCCAACGGGGCCAGAGCCCAACAAGAAAAATGCACTAGTAGTAGTCGTGGCAGTAGTCGTGGTCGTCGTCGTAGTCGTGGTCGCAGTAGTAGTAGTAGTCCTTGGCAGCTGCACTGCGGCCTTGAGTCTCACTCGCGGACCAGCGGAGAATCAAATCACCACCCGGCAGTCTGTCAGCGACACAAGAATGTCGCGATACCAACTGAGCCACGAGGACGACTGACCAGACGAAACGAATCAGCTGCCTTAAAAATCAGGTTCAAGCAGCAACCGATATGCACCCCGCTTGCCCCCATGAAATAAAATCATCTGGAAAATAGCTTGCTCTCGACGGACTCAAGATCCCGAAAAGCTCAAAACCGGCTTCGCTCAAAAAGGGCCAGGGCCTCGAAAGGTAGTGCTGAATTGCTTCACTCACTCGACGGTGTGGCAATGTGATGTTTGTGTTTGTGTGCTCTCTTTGTCTTGGTTCTGATGGCGGCTTTTTATATGCATTTAAGTTAATTTACCGGTTCTATGCAACATGCAGCTGAACGTGTGGAACGACCTGGCAAAAGCCAAGAGGCGTTGAAAAATTGAAGACCGCTGAAGGGCAACGGGCTCGGACAAAACAAAAAAGCATAATGCGTTTCAGTGAAGTGCATTTTGTATGCACTTGCACATGCATCATGTTTTTGATTTTGGTACTAGTTGAGGCTCTGCATGTTCAAAATCGTTTTCCTGATCCTCTGGAAATGATGCTTGTGATTTTATGACGCATTGAGTTGATGTCTTTTAGCGCAGGGATTCCTCTGGATATTTTTTGTAATGTATGTAATGTATGTGATGTCTGTAATGTATGTAATGTATGTAATGTGTGTATATAATGTATGTAATGTATATAATGTATGTAATGGATGTAATGAATGCAATGAATGGAATGTATGTAATGTATGTAATGTATGTAATGTATGTAATGTATGTAATGTATGTAATGAATGCAATGAATGCAATGTATGTAATGTATGTAATGTATGTAATGTATGTAATGTAATGTAATGTAAAGTAATGTAAAGTAAAGTAATGTAATGTAATGTAATGGTATGTAATGCTATGTATGGTATGTATGGTATGTATGGTATGTATGGTATGTATTGTATGGTATGTATGCATGGTATGTATGGTATGTATGTATGCATGTATGCATGTATGCATGTATGCATGTATGCATGTATGCATGTATGCATGTATGCATTGTATGTATTGTATGTATTGTATGTATTGTATGTATTGTATGTATTGTATGTATTGTATGTATTGTATGTATTGTATGTATTGTATGTATTGTATGTATTGTATGTATTGTATGTATTGTATGTATTGTATGTATTGTATGTATTGTATGTATTGTATGTATTGTATGTATTGTATGTATTGTATGTATTGTATGTATTGTATGTATTGTATGTATTGTATGTATTGTATGCATTGTATGTATTGTATGTATTGTATGTATTGTATGTATTGTATGTATTGTATGTATTGTATGTATTGTATGTATTGTATGTATTGTATGTATTGTATGTATTGTATGTATTGTATGTCTTGTATGTCTTGTATGTCTTGTATGTATTGTATGTATTGTATGTATGTAGGTATGTAGGTATGTAGGTATGTAGGTATGTACGTATGTATGTATGTATGTATGTAGGTATGTATGTATGTATGTATGTTGGTTTGGTTTGGTTTGGTCAGGTCAGGTCAGGTTTGGTTAGGTTATGTTATGTAATGTAATGTGATGTGATGTGGTGTGATGTGATGTGGTGTAATGTGATGTGATGTGATGTGATGTGATGTAAAGTAATGTAATGTAATGTATGTATGTATGTATGTATGGTAATGTAATGTATGTATGTAATGTATGTATGTATGTATGTATGTATGCATGGTAATGTAATGTATGTATGTATGTAATGTAATGAAATGTAATGTAATGTAATGTAATGCAATGCAATGTAATGTAATGTATGTATGTATGTATGTATATATGTTTGTAATGTGTGTAATGTATGTAACGTATGTATGTATGTATGTATTTATGTATGTATGTATGTATGTGTGTATGTATGTTTGCCTGTAATGACTGTAATGTAATGTAATGTAACGTAATGTAACGTAACGTAATGTAACGTAATGTAATGCAATGTAATGCAATGTAAGTATGTATGCATGTAAATAAATAAATATATATATATATTTATGTATCTAAATATGAAAATATTTATATATGTTTTTATGTATATATGTATCTAAATGTGTATATATGTAAATATGTATATATGTATACATGTATATATGGATATATATATATAAATGTATAAATGTATATATGTATATATGTATATATGTATATATGTATATGAAATTAAATTTGTATATGTACAAATATATTTTACATTGGTCTATATCTACACAGATATATGTATCAAAAATATGGAACCAGAGCGTGCTGCATGCTACGAAATTTTATTTGGTGATATGCCACAGGTATTTTTTTGGTCTTTGTTTGTAGATAGACGTGATGACATGCGTTGGCTTATCGTTTGTGAGTTGGGCTGTTTTGTTTGTGGCGTTTTTGAAGGAACAGTGTGCACCAAAAAAACCCAACACTGCAGTTGCAACGGCGGTAAACACAGGGGGTGAACTGCATTGTAATTTTTACGGTTTGTACCGGTGAGTGTGTTGGGTGTGGCTGCGTTTGCTTGCGTATGGTTCGCTATGGTTGCGCAACGTTGCGTTTGGTTGTGTATGGTTGTGTATGGTTGTGTGTGGATATGTATGGTTGTGTGTGTCTATTCATGTCCTGGTTCTGGTCATTGTGGCGGTGGATGTCATGATTGTTGTGGCCGTGGTATTTTCCTTCGTTTTCGTTGTTGCTGTTTGCTTCGTGACCGTTTTGATCATCCCGTTTTGGCCTCCATGTGGTTGTGGTCGTCATGGTTGTTGTATTTGAAATGTCACCGTCTCCGTCGCTGTCGTGGCAGTGCTGGCTTTGGAGGCGGCGTGTGGTCTTTCAGATTGCTGTTGCAAGTCGTTGCAATTCATGCTCATTTTTCCTTGTCGAATGCTGGAGTGTTTGGCGCCGTTACCATTTTTTTTCGAATTGGTTTGACATTTTTTTTCACCGCCGTCATGCAATGATTAATTCCAACCACTTCAATAGTTCGTTCAAATCATTGTTCAAACCATTTCCACAAACCGGAAATGGACCAGAAAACGCTCAGTGATAAAGACAATGTCAAATACGTTGGACGGGTTAAAATTTAAATTTTGTGAACCTAAACGCGTTGAATGGATTATCCCAAGGACCAAAAATTGTTTGATTTCAATTCGGATGTTTGGAACTGGTGCATTACGAACCCGCGAACTTTGGAACCCTGGGATCTTTCCTGGGATCTTTCCTGCTGTTGGGGTGCACAATTGGACAAATTTGGTGTGGTTTTCAAATCACAGGACATTCGGGTGGATAAATTATGATATTCATGTTTTTCTTGCGACATATGGATTTTTGAACTGTGGTGCAATGTGAAAGATCAAAAAATGCTGAGTAGATGCTCGCCGTTGGCCCGGTTTGCATTGGAAACCATGTTACTCCAAAGAACGGTCAAAATGCCGCAGCGTTTGTCCAACAGTACATCATGAAACATGGAAAAAAACATTTGCATAACTCCAAACATAGTGATGTTCTGCTTGTGGTTGATGAAATTGGAAATAACATGTTGTGAACCTTCAAACTTTACAAAATTACCATCATTCTTGTTTGTGAATGTTTTTGGCCAGTAAATTTATAATTCAATTTCCAATTTTTTTTGTCAATGTCCGGAAAAAAATGATAAGAACCATGTAGGTTGCAGCATAAACTGATCAAAAGTTGTACTGTAGTATGGTCCTTGAACATGGTGGCTGCAAGATCTTCGAAAAAAAACCGTAGGTCCAAAACGATTTTCCAGGCCGTCATGCGGTCGGTTCTTACAGCTGCCGCGGAGGCGCCGAAGATCCACACAATTGGTTACTTTCTACTATAATTACTGTTGAACCATCTGTTTAGCATAGACAATTATGACCTACATATAATTGGAACACATTGTTTTTTTTTGCATTTGATGTCTAGTTGTGACGGTATGCATTTAGACTTTGGGTGAAATTAGTCTGAATCGACACATATTTTGGTTACACGTTCAACTTTATGCAGTTGTTGGAACCAACCGCCAGGTGTTTATCTTGCACAAACATCAAAAACCTGAATATATAAGCGTTTTGCGTTCACGATTAACAAAGGTGAAATCCAAAGAACTCATCACCAGTAGGGCGTTGTTTTTTGTTGTCATTGTAACCAGGTTTCCTCATTGTGGAAATGGGTGCCTCTCAAGTATTTTGGGTGTGGTGATGTGATTTTGGTGGCCGGCGATTGGATTCTGGATGAGTTTCGGGTCAGTTGCAGGCCCTTTTATGGACCTTCGGCATTCGTCGAAGAAATGGCAAACGTCCGGGCAATGAGGGTGCACTTCTCAGTCCGACCAACAGAGATACCAAAACAAAACACAGTGTTTCGGCTGAAGCGTTTGAAATGTAATCCATGGGCAAAATATACGTACATAGTACATAGTGTTGTTTTTTTGTTTTCCAGCGACTTCATCAGTGTTAGATTTCAATGACTTTGGTTAAAACAGTATATGCAAATCAACATTTCAGAATGCAAAAGTCTCGATTTTGTCCTCTGTGCATTCATTGTCATGTCGGACATGCTTTTGCCTGCAACTTCTCGATTATAGGCCTTGCCCATCTTCCTATTTTGTTCCACCCCTGACCCCCCTCTCTGCACTTTCATCAGCAACAATTTTTCAAATTCATTATCCGAAAACAGTCTTCAACCAAGATTTCACGACAATATCTAAAAATATCATTCAAACATATTCTTCAACAATGATTTCAAAACAAATTCAACACTAATCATCACAAGGTACAGTTTTGAAGATAAAACCTAGAGCAACAATCTCTGAACACATTTTTGGGAAGGTACCTAACCAAAATCATTCACTCAACAAGATACTCTTCGGTTTTTTTTAGGTACTATAGAAGTATTCTAGAAATTCAATCACAAAACACTGAAAAAATCCAAAATATTGACCACGAAATAAGTTTACTTTGAAAATGCATTGAATTGAAAGAAAACAAAAACATCATGGATTGTCTTCATGTATATCAATAAACGTTTTGTTGAGGGCAGAACCTTGTTCAATTTGCAGGTTTCCGACTTTTCGTCCTCTACTTTGGTGTGGCTCACTACAATTTTCGAGGGATGTTTGACAAAGTAATGCCAGATATGGAACAATTGCCGCCAAACTTCATACCAAAGCTCTGATATTAATATAAAAAAATACTGGTAAAATTATTAGGAACATCTTGCAAGTTCCCGTCGTCTATATGAGCAACCGTAAAAACCCCGGCAATACTAAATATGTATTCGACGGACATTGGTTTATGGAAATTGATGGAAATTGTTTAAAACACGAGGTAAGCGATGGGACCTTCCCAAATTAGCGATACCCCTTTTCAAGGTTATGTCATCATATTTCTCTAATATCCACATTAGTGATACCCAAATATCACATATTATTCATAGTTCATCACATATATATATATATAAATGCAGCAGTTTCCTGCAAGCGATACCCCCCAAGTTTACCATATACCATTATTGTACAAACGTGTGGTAAGCGATGGGACCTTCCCAAATTTGTGGATGTCCTTTCCGTGAACCTAGGTTTTTCACAATCGCTCATATAGATATTGATGATCTACCACTACAATTACAATTATTAGGTTAAAGCACGCTATTTTTCCCATGTATCAGTAATTTCAGTACCTGCCGATTGGGCTGTTATAGATGTCATTATGCTCCCCCTATTGATATTGATTTGAAGGCCACATCCACAAACGTTCAACACGTCACTGAACATGTACATATCAGATCATATCAGTATGTTTGTTTTGGATTGTTTTGGCCGAATTATTCTGTAGTTTGTACTCGTCAGTTTTTTTTCAAACTAAAAACCCATACATTTTGCATTGAAATCGTCATTTGTCACTAGTATATTGGACACACATTATTTTATTCAAATCCCTTTCCCTTCTCATTGCTTTCCGAATTCTTTCCCCATATATACTCTCGTATGTTCCAGGGGTTGCACATATTGAAAACAAAATCGTCAATGATACTAATGCTGCCTTACGCAGAACGACAAGTAGTGCAGTGAGATGCAGTGAGCAAATGACAATACTTCCGACTTTTTGAGTCTCCATTCATTGAAAAGTGTTGATTTTCAAGCAGTGACAAAACCAATTGCATTTGCGGTATGAACAACCTTGTATTTGATTTTGGTACTTAAAGTTGACTTGTTTGTTTTGGTGTATTTCCTACCTATCATAAATCTCCAACTTCATATTAACCTTCGGGATTCTCCGATTTTGTAATTTCATGAGATACATTCTATACGTATCGTTCTTGGTTTACAGAAGCATTTATCACAGCACTATTGAAGTTAGTTTTCAATGAATTTTGTCAAATTACAATTCAAATTTCAACCAATGAAATGATATATTTTTCAATTCATTTGTGTCCTCCAGTAATTTCAATCTCTTGCATTTCTTCAACATGATACTATATGGTCAAACAGAATGGTCAGCGAAGGTTTCATATTCTTCGGTGTTTGTAAGTGGTTCGATTACTTGTGATTGTCTAGTATCAACAGTAAGAATGAATTTATTTTCCTTGTTTGCCTGTGACAACAGTTTTATTCTCTGAGTATGTGCCTTGAAATCCAAAGTACGCCTCATCAAAATATCAAAACGCTATTACATCATGATCTAATAAAGGTTCTAACTTTATACATTTGCAAACTTATGCTAGGGAGTTTATTTATGGTCAAGGCTTTCCTTTAAACTCCTGCAATAACTTGTGAGTGGTTAAGAACACAAAGCTTCATAACATTTGATGACCATATTTTGGCATGAACAACTTTTTGTCAGTGTCGGACACCTGACCTCTAATCATCATTGTTTTTGTTGCTTTTCAACAGTTTCAACGACTTCATCAGTAGTATATTAATCCTTGCCTCTACTTCTGTATGTTCTTATGTTGGTATTGTAAGTTTTTCTTTGTGTTCTGCAGTATAATAATTCACACTGGGTAGATTATTGTGGAAAACCCAATCGTTATACCTTATACCTGTTAATTTTCTTCGGCCCTCTGTTTTTCATTGGAAGAAGTGCTTTCAACATGGCTGTGAAGCCCAGATTCAAAGAAGTGCTTTTGTAATGGCCCCACCAGATCAAAAGCACTTATGTATACTTATGGAGATTAATGCGCTGTGTGTGGGAGTGTGTGTGTGTGTGTTTGTGTGCCAATTACAAGGCCGAAGCTACTTGTGGCGGTGGCCGACACTACTTAGCGGACGCGCGACGCGTGGCGTGGTCTAAATTACTTAGCTAAGACGCAGCGACGTATCCAAGAACCTCATCTCTCCTTCCTTCAGATGAAGCGGCAAACGTGCAAGGTAAAATGGGATTGGTCTGGGCATTGCCTTCTTCAGGTCAGCATAGTGAGCAATGTTGAACCAATGACTCACAAGTCCATTATCATTGGTTTCATGTCATTTCAATGGCATCTCAACAACCATGTGCCAGGTGATTGATGTACCTCAAAACCTGGATCTCTCACAACCATTATCGAAAATTCGAAAAGATGTAATTATGGCCTTTGCCGTAGTAATAGAATGTAAATTCATCCTCCTGTGAATTTAAGGTAAAGGCTGTGTAACCATTTTGTAGTGAAGAAACGGTTTGCATAGCCTCAAGCTCTACTAAATGGATGTGCATGCATGATCGAATTTCACTACTAAATGTGGGCCCTTGGTTCAGCTCTTCAGAAAATTCTCCGTGATTGTGGGGATTAAAAAATCCACATGGTTTCGATGATATTCAATGACCTGATTCAAATTGGTCATGGGAAGTCTCGGTAAAATGAAATCATATCCCCATATCATATTGAATCAACATATTAACTATTAACATTCATGATCATGAGCTATGAGGCTCCTTTGAGGGGTACCAAACCTGAGTAAGTGATGGCAAAACAAACCATCAACCAACAAGTGGGGGATCTCCACTTTATCTATTTGGCACAAAATCACCATATAGGATAGGGCTTGACAAGTCATCCGAGATACAATGGACTGCGATCGAATATATCTGCGTTTGTAAGAACAATTAAATTACCCCAAATCCAGTGAGTAATACAATCAAATATCATTATATCATGCTAAAATAATCTCACGAAGCCATTACCACGGCACGTTCATCACCCTTGTCGCCGTGTGTGTGTGTGTTTGTTTGTTTGTTTGTTTGTTTCTTTCTTTGTTTGTTTGTTTGTCTGTATGTATCGGCGTGTGCACGCGCAGGAGTACTACCCCTTTCCATGAACAAACTTCACGCAAAGGACAAACGACAACCACAGCACAACACGAACACAGACATTGTTTTTTTCTGCTGCTGGTTCCTGATCTCAAGTCTGCCCCTCACACGACATTTGTTTTGTCGATGGGCACTTCGCAGATCATTTCGATTTGCTTCAAATGTCTGTCTGTGGAGAAAGTCTTTAAATATATGGTCCCGTCCGGTCCGGTTGAGTTGTCGAACAGTTCCATGAAATGGCGTGGCTGGAAAAAAAACGCAACACACAACCTTCTAGTATTGCGCTACTTCTTTTGAAAAAGTGAGTCAATCCTCTGGCTTTTCACAGGGACTGTTGCTGCTGTTCTAGTTGCAGGTTTTCTCTTCTTTTCATTCTCTTCCGAACTTGCCTTTGCCTTGGCTTTCGCTTTCTGGACTGCCTTTGTGGTCGGAGCGGCAGCCTTTGAACTTGCCTTTGCTGCTGCATCCGGGGCCGTCGCCTTTGGCCTCTTGGTCTTTGGCTCCGGCTCAGCTGTCAACTCTGCAACTGCACCTGCACCCAAACAAGAACAATATCTACCCGGTACCCCCCAAGGTTGCCCAGACGGTGTTGAGTAATTGAGTATACAGAAAAAATGAAAAGGGGTAAACAAAAGTATTTTTGTTGGTTAACAGTCAATGGCCTCCTTCGAAAGTATTGGCACCAGATCCTGAAGAACCAACAATCTTCTTCTCAGCTGTCTCCTCAGGGTGATCAAGGATAGTTTCCTCGGTCTTCTCAGCCTGAACAGGTTCCCCAGGTGTGTCCTTGGTCTCAGCGATGTCGGGCTGGTGAACTTGTTCTTGATCAGGTTGAGCAGGTTCCTGAGGTGTGTCCTTGGTCTCAGCGGTGTGAGGCATCTCCTTGGTCTCAGCGGCGTCGGGCTGGTGAACTTGTTCTTGACGAGGAGGTTGAACAGGTTCCCCAGGTGTATCCGTGGTCTCAGCGATGCCGGGCTGGTGAGGCGCATCAGCGGCGTCGGGCTGGTGAACTTGTTCTTGAAGAGGAGGTTGAACAGGTTCCCCAGGTGTATCCGTGGTCTCAGCGATGTCGGGCTGGTGAGGCGCATCCTTGGTCTCAGCGGCGTCGGGCTGGTGAACTTGTTCTTGAACAGGTTGAGCAGGCTCCTGAGGTGTGTCCTTCGTCTCAGCGGTGTTGGGCTGGTGAGGCGGAGGCGTGTCCTTGGTCTCAGCGATGTGGGGCTGCTGAACTTGTTCTTGAACAGGTTGAGCAGGTTCCTGAGGTGTGTCCTTCGTCTCAGCGGTGTTGGGCTGGTGAGGCGCTTCCTTGGTCTCAGTGGTGTTGGGCAGCTGCTGAACTGGTTCTTGAGGTGTGGAAACGGGCGGCACTGTTGTTGGAGAAGATCCGGTGTCAGCTGCAGGAAGCTGCTCACGTGGGGTCAGGTTGGCAGTGGCGGCAGTGGCTCCTGTCTCCGGCGCTGCTGCTGCTGGTGCAGGAAAACCAGTAATGCTCTCCTCCACGGCTGCATCTATTGCATCTTCCAATGCACCTTGAAGATCCTCCACATTCAGATCACCCCCTTCCCCACCAAATAGATGATCATGTTCATCTTTCAGTCGCACACCCTGCGGGGTTGAGTGCTGCTCAGTATCATCCTCCGCATCCTCCGCAACCTCCTGATCTGGCAAGGCCTGGAGAAGCAAGTCCAAGCCCGGTGACCCTTTTACCTGACAAGGGCGAACAATCTTGAACAAAAAGAAATCCCGCTGATCATAGTCACCATGAAAAGCATGATCATAAACTTGAAAACAATTAAAACTAAAACCATGTGTTCTGTATTTGCCTAGCCTGGTTTGATACCAGGTGAAAACTCTGGAGCGCCGCTGAAGAATAGAAGAAAACATTCATCCTGGATTGTTGTGCTGGTGGCGCCAAATAAATTGATTCAAGGGCGTTATGACTTGAATGGGGTGGCCTTAAGAAGGAAAACACAAAGGCAACATATGATTTCAAAACATTGAACTGTGCTGTGCTGGGTTGGGTGAAACTAGAAGCATAGAATGTGTCCAGTCTTCAGTCAGTGCCCTGAGTGCCCTGGTCCTGAAAGCAATGGAGACATCTGTCAACGACTTCTCACAGAATACCATCCCGCTGGGGACATACAACACGTCGCCCGTCTTCAAGAATCCAGCTACCAGTGACGGCATGCCTTGTGGTTGCTGATACCCTTATAGGATCCCACAGGGTCAAAACAATGACGGCCCCTTCATCTATAAAAGTGTAAACCCGGGTTGGCCTCTTAACGCTGAACTCAGAAACGAAAAACAACTCATCGGTACAAAAACTGCTAATCAAGTTTCAAGTTTCTCATCTCGTCCGGAAGTTGGGAAGCTGTCATTGCTTGCAACTTGTCTCGCGCTAGTTGCAATGACTCAGTTTGGAAGAATGAGAAGCAGTCTTCCGCCAAAGCCATCACAATGATCTTCGTGCCACACACCTGGATGCAGGGCCGGGTATGTTCTCGAAAATGAAAAATGAGGGTGAACTCAAACAGTCAGTATAAGAATGTTTAGTACATATGAACAAATGTCAAGTCAAGAGGAAGAAACATCCTCCAGCCAACCTCCAAACCAAACCCCAACTTGAACTTGAACCGAAGCAACTTGAAGCCGGATGTTGCCGATAGACTGGTTCTCAATGCCATAGTAGCATGAGTGCTGCTTCATGCCACAAACGCAAAGTGAAGCAAGCTCCGTGGCGGCTTGCTGACTGTCACCAGAAAATCCTGGCATGAGTTTTTTGTAAGTGGGGTCAGCATCATGACTGGTCCTGAACACAATTATCCTTACGGAAAATTTTGGATGATGTGAACGGACAAGAGCTAGACAACTTGAAGCCTGTCACATCAATCAATATCATGAAAACTTTTGACTTTTGAGCGTGTAGAACTGTAGAACCTAATTTTCGACAGGTAAGTGATCAAACCTTGATCGAGGGTGCGTTCCAGCATCCTCTCGGAGACAAACACGCCATTCATCTTTGACTCCCACATTTCCTCAGGGAGGAAGTCGAATAGCCCACTTTCCATGGCCAACAGAGCTTTCTTCGCGTCGGGGTCTTCGCTCCCGTCAGGCGACTTGCAGTTCAATAAAGCCCTGGGTGAATGAAATTCAGTGAAATGTTGCAGAAATGTAAAAAAGACAAAGACAGCAAGTAAGTACACAATTTTGCTCACATGTTTGTGATCTGCAAACCCCTCATTTTGTCTTGTCTTGCTCTACTCACCCCACATGAGACAAAAAAGTCCAAATAATTACAAAATACAAGCATCTAAACACCGAAAGTCCTTTTGTTACAGCCTAGGCACGAAAGACGATCAAGCTCAGATGACTTCGTCTTTTCCTTGAAGGTATCCACAATGTTGTCAAAGAACTTTCTTGTCGATGCTTCTTTGCAAATGGTGCCCAGTACGTTTCTCCCTTTGCGCACGATCAGTGGCTTCCCCAAATCGGTGTTGCCATCCATGTCCTTGACAACGTCCATGGGGCGTTTCGCGTTGACCAACCTGGATGACCAGTAAAGTAATCACAAACACAAACACAATGATATGCTTTATAACTTTGATTGCTCACATTCTCACATTAGAAAGAAAGTATAAGAAGTTTCACATTTATAACAACTTTGATTGCACCCCCTGTGCACACAATGCATCATGCGTGTTATCAAGAAAAAATATGTGCAACCAAGCAGCTTGAAGATCTTCAAGACTTCCGGGTCCGAGTCTGCCATGCTCTGCAAGTTGGGGCGTCCCTGCAGTCCTCCGTGGGTGACACTCTTTGGATTGCCAGTAGCCCTAGCCATTTGCTCTTGGAATCTCTCTCTCGCTTTGTTGGTAGACTTGACCATCTGGACAAAATCCAAAAGAGACCTTCGCAGTGAGGAGATGCAAGTCTTCACACCCTTGACCACTTTCATCAACTCTTCATGTTGGTTGTCGATGCAATCCTTTGTGTTCAATGACTCGTAGATTTTTTCCGGGTTCTTGATGTCCACATATGCCTGCACTTCACCTTGACACTGTTCTGTCAGAAAGGGATCGCTTTGAATATGTTTCCTGGCGTTCTCAGTGCCATTGGATGGATCGGCGGAGCCACCCTCAAGGTCTGAAACATCCATGGAATCCGACCCCAAACTAAGAAACTGCAACAAGCGATGCCGGTCAAGAACATTGTACATCATCTTGACAAGTGCCGCATCGTCTCCAAGCTGCAGAGACTGATCAGAAAGGAGACGATCTTCTGAAACCCCAGAGCTCTTCAAGGAAAGGGCTTTGGTCTTGAAGTCTGCCTGCTCTTTGTAGAACTCTTTGACCTTGCTGTCCAGCTCCCGAAACGATGCCTGCAAAAACTTCAGGTGGGTGATCATCTTGGTAGCTGTTCTCAAACGGTATGTACCAACATCGACCTTTTTGCTGCTGCTGCTGCCAGCTTTGGAGGCGCTGCCCTTGTTCTTGTTCTTGCCGCTGTTACTCTTTCTGCCATTGCCAGAGCCAGCAGGAAGTGGAATGATGCAAGTCTCATCCGAAGTAGCCTCCATGAGAAACTCCGAAGACTTAGTAGGCGGAGGGAGGGCGGAGTCTCAATGTCGAAACGTGAAATAGCTAATTGGCTGAAAACTAAAACCCGCCACCAAATCTAATTTCAAACTATCCGTGCTCATCATCGTGAGTGAGCAAAGATACAGAAGCAGACAGGAAAAATGATAAATTATAAGAGGAAAATAATCTGGATATAGTACTATATCAACCCAGTCCCAGAAGCTTTGAAGAAGGTCTCATCCGCAGACATGGTCAAGAACGACAGGGTCCGTTGCTTTGCTGCCAAGGCAGCCTTGGTATTTGCTTCCTTGCTCTGCTCAACCACGGATGCTGACCGTTTGTCATCATGGATGAACTCTTTCGATTTCTTGATCTCAACCTGGACATAGACATGCTGAACTCTCTCCACACGACCGGTCTTGGCATCGTAGATGTCAATCATCTCCTGATTGTTAAAAAATACAGGTTTAGACACAGATGTCAGTCCATGTCCAAACATATCCGTTTTTTTTTGTTTAAACTTGAAACACCTTTGTTGAAAGAAAACGAAAACCTTTTCACCCATGAAGTCAATCAACCAACCGCTGTCCTTCTCCGTGGCCGTGTTGCTTGGGTTCACATCACGAATCCATGCCTCTTGGGCTTGTTCTCGTGTCAATCTATCGCACTCCGGAACCTTCTGAGTATAGTGCTCTATGTAGACAGAATGCTTCATAGCTAGCCATCCAGCGCCAAGTTTTGATCGCTTGGTGGTCTCTGTCGTTTCCGAGTAAAGAACCTCGGATGGATGATGGATGACGGAAACATGTTGAAACTTGAAGTCTTAAACTTAAACCTAGACACCTTTAGATACACAAAGAGAAGGGGGGTTGCGGGTGCCAACCCTGAATTAAAAAAAAATACTTTCACATTGATAAGTCCCAAGAACCGACCTGGGGTTGAAAGGCTGGCGCTGGTGACCCCGGCCAGTTTTTTTGCCACCAGCCGTCGAGCTCTCGTACTCTGCAAAGATTTTGCGGTACTTCTCTGGGTCCTCCTTTGACAAGTTCTGGAGGTACTTGCTGGTGGACTCGTCATCTTTGCTGCCCTCTGATCCTTTGCTAGCAGTCAAGATAGCACGTAGACCCAGGCTGCACTTTGGACAGTGGGCTTGATAGCGTGTGCTACGTCTTGATTGAAAGTCATCGTCAGAGAACTCAACCTGGCAAACAATGCAAATTTCTTTGGAAGCCATTGTGTCAGCCAGTGGCCATGGCAAGTGAAAAAACCAGGCCGACCCTGTCAGGGACAGTTGAAAATGGAATGTTGGGCCATCAGGCGTCAAGTGAAGTGAAATAAATGGTTTGATCATGCCTAGTGAAGGCTCAAGTTCAATCTCTTGATGGCCAGGAAGTCACCAACCCAAACTATTCAAACGGCTGCCTGAAACAAAACAAACCCGGTCATCACCCGGCAATCTTTCCAGAAACATTTTCACTTCCAACTGCGCATGATTGTCCAATTTGTTTGACGCAACTTACTGGGAAAATGGAGAAAGGTAGGCCAGTAGCTAATTGGCTGGCTGGCTGGCAAGATTCACCTTTCTCTGATCTACCGGGCGCACATTTGAGCCACATCAAAAAAATGTCAGCAAAAGCTGAGAAGCTTCGCCAACTAGTTTAAGCTCATCCCTCATGTTCATCCTCCATGTCCTTGTCCCCATTCCCATCAGAGCCGTCCTCATTCTCGGATTCAGACAAAAAAACGTGCTTGGCCGAAGGAGCTAACACAGGACGAACGGTGGCTGGAATGGCCTCAAACTCGGCAGTGGGCATCACAAACGAAAGGGAGAAGGCCAGCAGAGCGGTCATGCATCCCTGCTGGAAACTGTTGCCACTAAGACGCTTCTGGGCAGTGGTGGACACAATGCTGGCATCAAAGAACGGTTCTGAACATCCTGCAGCCTTCAACGAATCTGGGTACATTGGAATGCCCTGCATCTCCAGCATCTCCTTCCAACAAGATTTGTAGTAAGGTCTGAAGATAATGAGAAGGTGACCAACAATGGAATAAATGACTCATGATAAAGAACCATTTAATTTAGATAATGGAATGGCCAACAAAATATATGTGCAACATAGATGGGATACCAACAACATATACTAATTGGAAGATCGCGATCATCAAACTAGAACTGGAAGAGAGACAGAACAAAAAATAACAACCACACCGTAACAAACCGACCCCCGTGTCCTTGGGACAAAAGGGCCTTCCTTGCAAGATGCCCCAAATTGTGGTGCTCGATGCGAGCAGCACCGGAGCGATCTGGCCCAAGTGCTCTTGAACCAGCGGGTTCTGTGAAAGGTTGATGGCCACCTCCCGACTATGTAAAAGCGCTTCCCTCACCTTTTCCATCCTGAGAGCGCTCTGGAGATGAACACTGGCAGCCACAGGAAGCAAGTCTGTCCACGGAGATGTTGCTGCTTTTTTGGCCTTGCTGCCGGCTATAGGCTGTACACCCACCCATGTCTAGAAAGTCTTTGAGTTGGAGTCCGTTGGAGGTTCAGGAAGTAAAACATACCATAACTTTCTTAGGAAATCAAAATCAAAACAATCCATTCCACCGGCATGCGTGCCACAGGGAAACAAAATGACCAAAACCAAGGATCATTCTGAGCCATTTGAGATCGCAGTAGCTGCACCTGCAGGTACAGTACAGTCAGGTACTACATTGACCGCAGTGACAACTAAAACCGATTAACACCTTTCAGAATTCAAACTTGATGCTCGAAAACTTGATGGATAGATACCTCATGACTCCCATCTTTACACATTACAAAAACAAAGTGGCACTGAAACATTTGTGTATTTCGCAAGTCTTGCCTCATCCTCTGGAGCTGCAAAGAATGCTCGGCAATCCATTCCAGGTGAAATGAACAACCTGTATATGTCATCCAATCCCCGAAGCAAAGTCATGTCCTCCCTGATCAAAAGACTGTAGAGCCTTGTTCTGCGGATGGGGAAGCCGTAGTCTGTTGGACGGGTGAGGATCGATTCACAACGGTACCCCGGAAAAAGGGCAGCAAAGATCTTTGCATCAAAGGTTTGAGTGCACTCGTGCACGAACACCCGTGGACGGGTCTTCCGCAGAACTGCACACATGATGGCGAAGGCCAGAACTGATGGACCCAGGAATCCGGTTCTTGATCCCATGCTGCTCCTCCAGGGATGCATGATGTTAAAGCGAAACTATGATCCCTTTGAGACTGAAGCCTTGGCACTGTACATGGTTACTAAAGTCACTAGTATGAACATGTTGATTGCTTAACAACAGACAACAGTCAACAGAAAAGAAAACTTGTTTTCAACCGCTTCAGTCCAGTCTTTGCATGTGCTCCCCACCACTGCTAGGAGCAACTCCAGCTCGGACAACTCCTTGAGGGATACCTCATAAGCGTGCCAAGTCAAACCTGAAAATTCATGCAGTGACCATGTGAGGAAAACTTCTTTTGCCTAGTAGCCTAGCGGCTCCTGGAAGGCTAGCAACCCTAAGACCTTACTGACTGCATGTACTCTTTCTATCTCTTGCTACTAGATACGGCTCAACGGTTCAACTCTTATTTTGTTTGTTAAGTTAAATTAAACTGATTATGGTAACCACCACAGTGACTGCCACATTGGTCCAAATCCCTTTTCACCCAGCCACTGGTGCATCGCCACCTGTTGAAACCGCATCTTTGAGCATCTTTTTCTTTTCGATCTCCTCAACCAAATCCCTAACCAACTGCTGCGCCATGCTTGCCAGCTCTTGCTTTGCACTTCGGACTGCCTTGGCTGCTTCCTTCTCAGCCTTCTCGGGGTCCACAAGGTCCTTCCCCTTGCCCTTGCGGCTTTTGGTGTTCTTCTTGCCGTGGGAAGTAGAAGCCGTTGGCTTTGCAGCCGCTGCAGACGGTTTGATATTCATTTTCTTGTAGAGAGATTGGCATTCACTTTTCTTCCGCTCGATCACCTCCAAAAGGCATTCTGCGCTTCCTTCTGTAAGGAAGTCCTCCAAAGAGTGGACCAAGAAGTCTGGAGCATCCTTGGTTGGGATCTGGGCTGGGCTGGTTCGAAACGATTTAGAAAATAGTTATTCGCATTATGGTCAAACAATCAAACCCGGCAAACCCCCAAAGTCTTGCAAAAGCAGGGGAAGCGGATGAGCAAAATGCAATTTTTCTTCATGCCATGATCAAGAATCTCGGTGGGCTTTCAGTACCCTTTGGCAGTCGGCATTGAAATCGCATGCCAATAGGTTCCTAGGCTTCGTGGGGTAGCCAACTTCCGACTCCAACTTATTCTTTTCCACATAGGAACGAAGAGCTGTGGTTGTCAGCGATGTTGCAATCTCTGCACCTCCAAGTCCAGAGTACAAAGGCAACACTGACAAAGACGACAGGTTTCTGGACAGCCTGCTCAACGGATCCAAACCAAAATGTTTGTGGATCCTCTCCAAGTTCCGCATGGGGTAGGAGAACATCTCGGTCCTGCTTCGTGTGGCCTCTGGCAAAGATGGTTTCTCTGGGCTCGGTGGCAACTCATCATTGGCCTGAAAATCCAAGAAGGACTCCATTGATGGCCTTGGTTCTGGGCTGGAAGGTGCTGGTGCCAGCACTGGCTCCTCCTCTTCACTCTTTACTTCTGCACTGGTTCCCTGTCCCTGTTCTGACTGTTGGCTCTTTGCTCTTTGCAACACAAGCTGGCCTCTCTTTCGCCTGGGTGGCTTCTCTGCATCTGAATCTCCAGTCTCTTCCGCTTTGACTCCCTGTACAGCCAACCTTTGCTGGCCTTCAGGCGGTGGCATGTCAAAAGGATTGGGCTCTTGTGCTCCACTTGTTGCCTTGCTAGGCCTCTTCAACGCAGAGCGCCGACGCCGACGGCTGTGTGAAACCTGGCCATCTGGTGCAGCCTCTGCTCTCTTCTTTGCTGCTGGTCTTGACTTGGCTGCGGTCCTTTTGGGTGCTGCTTTTGCCTTTGCCTTTGATTTTCGAACTTTTGCAACTTTACTTTTTGCCGCAGTGCTGAGCTTGGCCTTGGCCAAAGCATCTGCTTTGGTTTTAGCCATGGCCTGCTGGAGGCCTGGAAAATCCTAGACTTGAAATTTGAGCCAGGACTCAGAACGCGGGAGTCAGGAGTCTTGTTTCATGAGCCCATGGGTCATGAGTCATGAGCTGAGCTGTGGTCACTGTTAATGGTAACCTGGTTAAGGCTGCCTGTTACTTGCTAAACTCAAACTACATCACCTTCTGCTGTTTTTCCTGAAAAGAACAAAACAAAACCAGAACTGCTGCCTTTTCCCTTGTTGAAACACTGTGCTGTGGCTGGCCTGAATGCGTCTGGAGTTTTGTTTCAAACAAATCCATCGCACACATTTGGCCAATATAGATTTAGCAAGGCTGACTCACAAGCCCTCTTGGAGCTGTAGACTTTGTCATCTCCCAGCCATACTGCGTTGCCACGGTCAGCAGCGACAGCTGATGACAGTGCTGCCCTAACATGTGGACGTCGGGCATCATCAGACTCAAGGCTACCAGGATTGATTCCCAAATCAGAGAACCGTTGCCGGATGAATGGCAACAGTCTAAGACAAGCAGTACGCCTCTTCTTGCTGTGCCTGCCTGGATACAAGGTGTCTGCAGCTTCAGCATCAGTCCCATCAGAACTGCCAGAACTGGAACTTGAACTGGATGAAGACGAAGAACTTGAACCAGCCTCACCCCGGACAACATCACCAGCAGCTTAAAGATGGTAAAAACAATGTGACCCTTGGGAAAACAAAGCTTTGAAAAAGCTAGGAACATAGAGGCAAGAATATTGAAAAAACAAAGGATCGGAAGCTCAACGGAGAGCAGCATCCGTTGGGGTTCGGAGCAAGACAGTTTACAAGGGGATGAGGGGTGATACCGAGGAAGGAGTGGCGAAGGGTTGCAAAGCAAGGACAGTAATGGGTATAATACAAACACCATGATAAAGTAGATGAATGTAAGAAGAACATAGATGGGTATACAGGACGGTCCACATGTTGATAGTCTTGATATGTCCATGTGCCAGAGCTGCAGCATCACACAGTAGTGGCAGAAAAGTAGGTCAGAAGCAGGTGATATATACATATATATATATATACATATTATGTATCTGGATTCCCTATCTACCATGAATTCAGCAAAAGTGGCTAGCCAAAAACACATGATTAAACTTGCTTCACCAGAAAAAAGGACGAATGTAGGTCAAAGGCAAGTGAAGAAGAACTGGTGAAACCAGCAACTTTTCATACTTATATGTAAAGGCAGAAAGTAAGCGAAAAGTTGGTGAAAAGCTGGTGCATTCATCAACTTACTGTAATTAACTTTAAGATCAGGAAGTAAGTGAAAAGTAGGTGAAAAGTAGGTGAAAAGTAGGCGAAAAGTAGGTGATGCCAGCAAGTTTAAATATTTCCCATGTAGGCAAGATGTAAATGAAAAGTAGGTGAAAAGTAGGTGAAAACAAACATTTTTAGATATTTTCTATGAAAGCAAGATGCGCATGGAAAGTAGGTGAAAAGTAGGTGAAAAGTAGGTGAAAAGTAGGTGAAAAGTAGGTGAAACCAACCATTTTAAATATTTGCCATGAAAGCAAGATGTGCATGTAAAGTAGGTGAAAAGTAGGTGAAAAAGAGGTGAAACCAGCAATTCTGCATATTTACATGCCACAGCATAAAAGTAGGTGAAAACTGGACGAACAAGGGGTGAAACCAGCAGTTTTGCTCATTTACATGTCAAAAGAAGGAAGCTGGTGAAAAGTTGGTGAAAAATATAAAATGATCACCTACTTTGTCCACAGCCCACAAAGTAGGTTAAAAGTATATGAATTCCACAATTTTTTTACTTCCTCTGTCCAAATGCAAGAAAGTAGGTGAAAAGTAGGTGAAAAGTAGGTGAAATCAAAAATCACAACCCAGGAAGTGCTTTTGACCCAAGCTCTGGAGTCAAAAGGAAGTGGGTGAAAAGTAGGTGAAAAGTAGGTGAAAAGTAGGTGAAAAGTAGGTGAAAAGCACTTATTTTGGTGAAACTTTAGGTGAAAAGCACTTAATTTTCACCAAAAACAAGGTCAAAAGCACTTCTTTGGTGAAAAGTAGGTGAAAAGTAGGTGAAAAGTAGGTGAAAAGTGTTTTGCAATCCCAGACAAAGCCACATGCAAATAATGCCACGAGAAATGGTAAAACAAGAGAAAGTAGGTGAAAAGTAGGTGAAAAGTAGGTGAAAAGCAGCAAACATATAAAATTCAACTTTTTAACCTTTTAAACAAAAAGTAGGTGACAAGTAGGTGAAAAGTAGGTGAAAAGTAGGTGAAAAGCAGCAAACATATTTTTTAAAAAAATAACATGTTAAACAAAAAGTAGGTGAAAAGTAGGTGAAAAATGGGTGAAAAGAAGCAAACATATAAAATTCAACTTTTTAACATGTTGAGCAAAAAGTAGGTGAAAAGTAGGTGAAAAGTAGGTGAAAAGTAGGTGAAAAGCAGCAAACATATAAAATTCAACTTTTTAACCTTTTAAACAAAAAGTAGGTGAAAAGTAGGTGAAAAGTAGGTGAAAAGTAGGTGAAAAGCAGCCAACATATAAAATTCATTTTTTGTACATTTGAAACAAAAAGTAGGTGAAAAGTAGGTGAAAAATAGGGGAAGAGAAGCAAGCATATAAAATTCAACTTCTTAACATTATAAACAAAAAGTAGGTGAAAAGTTGGTGAAAAGTAGGTGGAAACCAACCACTTTAAATATTTGCCATGAAAAGCAAAATGTGAGTGGAAAGTAGGTGAAAAGTAGGTGAAAAGTAGGTGGGAAAGAGGTGCGGCGCAGAAACCATAGAAAGTTTACCTTTTTAACTTTAAACAAAAAAGTAAGTGAAAAGTAGGTGAAAATTTGGCAAACTTGCACTTGCAGACTTTCATGTCAAAGCAGAAAGTAAGTAAAAAGTAGGTGAGAAGTAGGTGAAACCGACCTGTTGTTCACTATTTATTAAGTCAATATGTAAATGAAAAGTATGTGGAAAGTAGGTGAAACCAAGAAAATGTCATCTAATGTGTCGAAAATCGATAAAGTTGGAAGTTGGAAGAAGGTAAACAAAATCTAATTTTATATTGGTCAACTTTTAACAATAATCCAGACAATAAATGAAAAGTTGGTGAAGCAAATATACATGGTAGATATTTGCACATATTATTATTACACCTGCTGTTGTCAGCATTGCCAAAAAGTAGCTGAAAAGTAGGAGAACCCACTTGCTGTACGAGTGGTCGTTTCACAGTCTTGCTTGTTTATTGGGTTTAGTTTAGTGTCATCCTGTCAGCCTGTCAATGTCCTCAATGTCCCAGTCCCAGCAAGACAAACAACAAGTCTTTCTCATCCGGAAATTCTTTTATATATTTAGCAAATGGCAAACGGTAAACCATCAGTAAATCTGTAAGTTTTAAATCCACATAAGTTCTCAGGATTCTACACTACACTATTCCCGTGGTAGATATTTTCCACTTAGTAAGTTGAAGTTGCTGCAGACTGCAGACCTCTTCCACCACTGCGCTATCATGACTTCCGTGGTCCTGGCAAGCACCGCAACAAATGGGTCAAAGAGCAATGGGTAAATCATTGATAATAACAACCATGGTTAACCAACAATAACGATGATGGGTATACTCATCATGTTTTTAGCTCAATAATAATGGAACCATCACCTATAAGGGATGATGATCAGTGACCACGGTCTGGTATTTCCTGGAACACCTTTTCTTTGGGACCCACACAGGGAACAGCCAGCCAAAGATAATATGATTTCTTGATACCTCTGAACCTGGTAACCTTGACTCTTGGGATCATGAATTCACCATTGTACATTCTGAAGCCATATCCTGTATAATCCTGTAGAATTACTTCTGCACATAGAGAGATAACTCCTGACTACATGACTTGTTTTTTTGCATGTGGTTGCGGTCCTCTTCTGCAGCAGCCTCATCGCCAACCAAAATATTGTTGTCGCCGTTGTCGAAGATGTCACCACGAACCTGCGCGCACACTTGGAAGCAAGAATGCCGGCGGTATAGTGATGGAGAGTAGGGATGTGGAGGGATTAGAGATGGAGAGAGTAGAGATGTGGAGAGATTGGAGATGGAGAGAGTAGGGATGTGGAGGGATTAGAGATGGAGAGAGTAGGGATGAGGAAAGATCAGAGATGAAGGGAATAGGGATGTGCAGAGATTGGAAAGGGAGAGAGTCTTTTCAAGAGGCTCCGCCTAACTTTTCACTCCTGCTGGTGAATTATGAACAGATGATACAACATATTGTTAAACTGTTTTACTGATTGACTGTTCTTAAATATCTATAATAAGTTTAATCACCCCAGCCCAGTGCATATCACTTAAATAGCCCTTTTGCCATTTGATGGTTTTTGTAAATTATTCCCATAGAGCCACTTGGCATGGGTGGTCCATGCAACCCCTTGCCTTTCCACAGAAATGAAAGCTGGTATCCAAAAAAAAAAGTTCTTATTTCTGATGTGCACAGATATGTGTCTGATGTGTCTAATGTCTCAAAAATGGTAGTGACGAAAAAGTGGCCTCCTCCGCCAGAGCAGTTGGTAAGTCTGCAGCGTCTACAGGAGTACCAGGTTCATAGTCGGAGTCCATTGCCTTCACACAGGACGCAGAGTAAGGTAATATGATATACGCCTCTAGGTTTCAGAATCAAATTTGGTGGCTAAGATATGTGACTGATTTGTCTATATGCTGTCTCAAAAGTGGAGGTCACAAAAGGTGGCCTCCTCCGCCAGAGCAGTTGGTAAGTCTGCAGCGTCTACAGGAGTACCAGGTTCATAGTCCGAGTCCATTGCCTTCACACAGGACGCAGAGTAAGGTAATATGATATACACCTCCAGGCCTCTAGGTTTCAGATTCAAATATCTGGCTAAAGGGTTTCAGAGCTCCGTCAATTATGGAATTAAATCCAACTTGGATTCATACTTGTAGTGGGTCCCATACCTCTCTCAGTTGGATCAATCACTACTGAAGAGTTGGAGGAATGCGCTCTAGTAAAAACCAGAAGGCAATCCCGACATCTTCAACCAAATTGATTGTAAACCAGTAATTTTTGGTTTGATGGTAAAATATTCCAGATTGAAAGAGCAGTAAGTGTAAGCTGAATCATCATGAACTTGGTGGATAAGGTTAAGGCCCTATTGGATTTAAACAAGTTCGCAATGTAGCTCGCGGTACCCAGAATGAGAAATGGTTGGTTGGCTGGTTGGCTCTAGCAACCTTTGCAGCGGTTGGTTTTGTTCATGCTGCCCTGGGCTGCCCAAAGGCCCCAGTAGCTTTTGGCAAAGTCAAAGAACGCCTTGGTTTGACTATGGCAGTTTGTTTATGTTTGTTTGTAAACATGCATGTATAGACTAAATGGAAAGAACCAAATATAACATTTGAATGAAACCGGCCTGATATGGTATGTACAATATTCAGCTGTTGCATATGACATGTAAAAGTCTACAGTTGGGTCCAAGAGAGTATGGATCAAAATAAAAAACATGGCTTTTGTTTCTACTAACCGACTGGCCAATACCAAGCAAATACCATTTTGTCTTAAGTCTGTGCCTGCAAAAACATTGTTTCTTTAAAGATATTAAACTGACTTGTTCCATCAGAACTGTATCCCTCAGACCAGAATCCTCCAGCTCACATTGGTTAATCACCTGATATATCACCATCCTGGAATGCCCTGGCATCGGCAGAATAGGAGACATTTTCAAATTATTCAACCCAACCCGCTGGACTCACCTTCTCCTCCTCTACTGTGTGGCTGACATTCCCCAAGTCCTGTCGGCGGAAGTGTTGAAAAATCCAACCAAATGCAACAGCATGGCTAATGGCCACTGTCCCACTGTCATTGTCCAGTCCAATAACGTGTTGTTGGTTGAGTCTGACTCTGGCTGTGCCCCTTTCAACAAGACTAGCATTCAAACAACGAACAAAAACCATGTTTGACCAGGACCAGGAATGAATAGGGAATCTGGTGGCGTCATTCATGACTGACTGCAAGGTTTCTGCGAAGATTTCTTTTTCCAAAAGTTGCGGCAGAATGACTGGTGTGAATGTATACATTTTTTTGCTTGCCAACCTAAACTGTAAACGCAAATTTGGCATCTTTGGCAACTTTGGCACTGCTGCTGCTCTCAAAACTTCTGGTCAGAAATCGGGATGCTGGGAATCTGGTAGGGCTGGCGGATCCGAAAGGAATTTCCAAATTTCCCTTTCATCTTCTGTATCAGGGTCTGTTGCAGGAGGAAAAGGAGAATCATCAAGCTTCATCGTGTTCAAGAAAGGTTCATAATCTTCCAACTTGGGAGGCATTGGAACCCCGGCCGTATCTGGAGTTGAGGATGGAGTGGAAGTTTCCTCTCCTGCCTTTCTGAGAATGTCTTTGCTTGAGCTGCTTGAGTACTCAAACCTCAAAGGAAAGTCCTTCGACGTTGGGACTGGATTCAACTTTCGTTGGCCCGCAGCCAGATCGGCTGTATCAAAGACAAATGTTGCCCCAAGCCGAGAACGGATCTTCACCTCTGTCACATTGACAATTCCACGGTCAAGCATCTCTCGGTCAAGCTGGGCAGGCCAACTTGTGCTCCAGCCAATGAAAAAACACATGTCCATCCCTTTGCATGGAGATGGAGGTGATTCCGAAGGTACTGGAAGGGGTGTGATGACGCCGATCAACTCGGAGCTGTTGACGGAACTCGATTCACTTGAGAGGCTTGACCAGGTTGGGTTTTTGAAGGCCTCTTCATATTCTTTCCGTTGCTTCTTTGCATCAGGCAGCTCTAGAGGTCCCCGATCATGATGATCATGACAATCATGACCAGTCTCCATTTAGAACCGAAAGCGATTCACAGGGCAAATGTGGGAGCTGGACACTGGCTACAAAAGGCTTATATATCCTGATCCAAGATTGCAGCTGGCAGCAACAACAGTTGTCAGTAGGCAAAGACTTCATAGATGATGACGTAAACCGTTCCGTAAACCATCTGATTATTGTGATGATTGGTCTGGTGGCTGGCCCCTGCAGAATCAAACTCCCCACCCACCTTTCATGAGACACTCTTTCACGTGGCCCCTAATTCCCATCCAGCGCTGCCCACAACCCACGCCTCCACCACCACCAAATCACTTTCTGAATGGTCATCACCGCCACCACCACCAGTGTCCTGCACGGATATGAGACTCCTGTTATGGGTAGAAGTGTGAACTACTTGAAAGGGAAAGAAAGGGAAAGGGGATTAAAACAAAGAGGATTAAAATGATATCAAGAGATGAGTTGATAAGCGCCAGCTAACTCAACAACCATCGCATCCTTGACCGCAAACTGCAACAGGGTCCTCTTTGGCCTGTTCATCTTCATCTACGTCAACAAAATCAAAATTGGGAACCGAGGCTGCCGGGGCTAGCTCCTGTGACCGACAGAATCCGAAGGCCAACTTGAAACATTCACCCTTGGCCCCATTGCATCATAAACCTGACTCTTGACTTCGCAGTCTAAGAAAGAAACAGAATTGCCTTGTAGCCTTGCAGTATGTGATTGAAAGGAAATATCAACCAATCGGATTTTTTTTTGAGTATTTCTGTGTATGACCACGCCTTGGAGCCTTCAAAGTCCAAGACAGTGAGAAACCCAGCTGCGGCGTTCTGGGTCTCAGACGCCGAAGCCTTTGTTGACTGCAAATGTTTGGTCAACTTTTTGTAGACATCAGCTTTGCTCCCTGGCTCCAGCTGAGCTAGCTTGTCTGGGTCCTCCTTGGCCAATTGGATGGCTGCTTGGTAGAATGCTTCCAGCTGCCCATGGTACAATGTAAATCCCAAAGCGTGTAGGGCATCACAATTCAACAAACACAGCCAGTACCAGTAAGTGTCCTGGTAGAACTTCTTTTCCATCCCAGGTTGAACATATTCACGCTTCAATTTTGCAGTTGATTCTTGCCAATTTTCCCTGACCCAACCAGTCTTGCATAGATTCACATAAAGTTCCCATTGGGTCGGCCGGTTTCCTGGTTTCAAATTGAGACGGTCCAACTGGAAGGAGCTGCCAAGGCGTTGTTCAAAAACTGGCCGCGGCAAAGTCAAAACAAGCTGACAAGAGAAAACTGATGGAGCCAATTGCACAGACTGTCCATGTTTGGTGCGAACCAGGATAGACTTGTTGACCAAGTTGTCAATTGTTGCCAATTCTGCTTCAGAAGTCATTCCAGCAATGTCGTAGTGCGTGGAAGCACCAACAACAGCGCATGTACCAGCAACTTCCTCAATCAAAGAAAACTCTGACTCCCCTACAGAGCTGGGCTGAATGTTCATGCTGTGGTGAAGTCTTGATGCATGGGTCCATTGCAACATGCTCTCTACAAGCTCTTCGGTGTTGGCACCTGCAAACAGTTTCACCAATGGAACTGTTGGGTGGTCCACAGCTGATACTGTCACAGATTGCGGGTTAGCATTTTCCACCTTGCAAATTCGAATGCAAACATCATCCGTTGTCAAACTGTCTGCAAAAGACAGGGGCCTCTTCTTCAGTGCGGGTCGTTTGTCAGAGACTCGAAAAACAATCAAACCCGATGAATTTGCCGCAAATCGAACCATATCACGCGAGAGCATGTCTTGAGGCATGCATTGGGGCACTGATTGAGCCGAAGGGACTAGCTTAGCGGTGCTGCTAGAAGAGGGCTGAGCATCACAAGCACCAACCTCATTGTCCGAACCGGAGTCAAGCTCAATGACCTCAATCAGGTTGGGTTTTTTGATGATGCTGCTGCCAGCTTCGGAATCTTGAATCGCAAGAAAGGGAACTACCTCTTGTGAAACAGAAGGGTTTGAGTCCTTCTGGATCCTCTCCCGGTCACTCAGCGGCAGTGCTGTATTGGCTTTGTCGGCTACTGGAAGAAGGGACTGGGATGTGTGTCCCAGAATTGCAAATGCCACTGCGTCTTCCAAAGGTCTCATTGGCCGTTCAGTAAACAGGTCCACAGGCAATGAATACCACCCCAATGGATTCATACAGTCTCGAAAATGTTGCTGCAAGAGCTTTGGTCTCACTCCATTGTCGTCAAGGGGTTTTGCATGCTTACTCTTGTCCTTCATGCAAAGTGCAGCCATGCTGTTTTGCATCTCGGGTAGGGTTGTAGTCCCTGCTGAAAACTGAAGGTCTCTACCATAGAGCAACCGTCGCATCTCTTTGTAAGTGAGAGTTCGAGCTGGTTCCTGGGCCGGGGATTCTGGAATTGAAATTCGATAACAAATTCTCAATATTTGAAACTGTCAAGCAGTGTCAAACAGAAACCTGCATTGGCAATGCCGATATCGAAACCAAATTGCATGATGTCATGATATGTCAAGTGGGTCCCGTCCCGTCCCATCATGGAGCTGCCTCAAAAACAGAACATGTAAACCCCACTACAGGCCATGGGCCATGGGCCATGAGGCCATGAAGATCAGAAGGTTCAGAATCATTTTCCGAGAGGTATGTATGGATTCCCTCTACGATAAAGTTGATATGTCTAATATGTCTCTTCTGAAAAGTAACAACCATACCCCCTTTCTGGCTTGTATAAAGTATAATCAGTACCATTGTTGTATCTTAAGTGGATGGTCTGGCTAAGAGGCCAAGAGACAGTGATGGGTCGCGTTCACGGCCTCTAATATTATATAACTGATTTTGTTACTACAAGATATTTTTCAAGCTGATTAGGCCACATCAAAAAATAGGAAATCGATATCAATATCCTGCCAGAACCTTTTCAATTCAAACACCAACAAATGGCTGCAAAAAAAGGCACCTTACTTCTGATTACCTTCGTTGATTGCTTGTTTGATCCAGGTTGTATCCGATTATCTAATCTAAGATCATCCACCCACATTACCCTTATGTCCAGTTTAAAAGAATCAATGTCAATGTTGCACACTTTTGAAACCCAACCCTCAAAACATGTGAAACCAACTGAACCACCTGCAGTCAAAAAACACAGTCTATCCCACCAATCGCTTCAGCAACTGCCTCGCTGGCGCCTTGCTGGCCATTGAGCTTCTGATGTCTGTTTGCTGCACTCACCAATGCCTGAAGGAAGGGCCAATGAAGTAGAAATCAAGTCGGTTCTTTCCCAAAATTCTTATAAGTGGGGATTAGAACTGGGGTCAGTCAAGGGTCGGAAACAGAGGGTTTGTCGTTGGAAATTTTGAACTACTTCGGAAAGGCCAAGGAAATTAAAAGCAAAAAACTAAAACATCATATGAAATCTCTGGGCAAACCACCTGAGGATCCCCAAGAAAGTGATGGACCTCCTGTTGCCGGAGTTCAGTCGATATGTAGCTTACAGATGCATGTGGTGCACGATTGAGAGTCTGCTTGATGCCACGGTGCTGTCCCTGCATCGTTGGGCTTAGGCGGCTTAGATGTGTATATTTCCAACTTCACCAAAACAAAACCCAGTAACCATGACACATTGCAGACATGCTGCCCAATTGAACTACTGAACCTGGATTATCCCGAATCCCCAATACGGATTATCAACATCATATCACTATCCTCTTTTGGGTCAGGAAAAAAATCCCAGTATTGGACGAAAACACAAACCAAAATTAAAATGAGCTCACCTCTGTATCTCGCTCGCAGCATCTGAGAAGCCTCAGTGCACCAACCCACTGTCTCAGCCCATTGGCCCCAACGAAGTTTCGCAAAGGCACCCCATTGATGAAATCATCCACTTCTCTGTGTAGCCCTTGCTCACCAAAGTCCTAGATGTCACCAAGATCAAGACCCCAGAAGGCTTTGGGACCATGGGACCACCACTATAAAAGATCAAAGATACCGCTATCGGGTTTAAGACTATGTTATCTATCAGTTCAGTACTGTAGAGAGTATTGTTCTACAGTGGATAGCCCCAAAAGGAAGCCAAGACTGTTGCAGAAACCAAACAGTGACAAGTTGATCAAAGCAACTGGGTCGAAGAATCTGCGAGTGATTGCATGTGCTCCAGATGTGCCAGCTGGACCAACTGTTGATGCCACAAACAAAGCTCTGCACTCCCTTGCAACTTGGCGGGCCTCTTCAGGGTTTTCCGAGGCCATGCCTGCCAACCTCCAAGGGAGTATGCGCCAGAAGCCGCTCCGTAGGCTTGTCTGAGTCACAATCATGTCTGTAGCAGCCTGCCAATCTGAAAACAACTTGGTTTGGTCATCCTTAGGCACTTCCAATGATGCAGCAACAACACGCTCTCTGCCGGTTTTCAAGAGGTGCAAAACGAATCGCTCATATTCACCAGTGGCAAACTCATGAGCCCTCCTCCCTTTGAGCTTGCAGGTGGCATGTTCGACCCTGCCTTCCCTGTTCACACCACGTGATGCTGAAGGAGCTGGCAAAACTGCAGCTGCGCCACCTTCAGATTCACCTTCTTCTTCTCCGGTAGCATCTCTGCGCAGCTTTTGCCCAACTGCTTTGATACGGGAACGATACCACTTGTTGTCTTTGAGATCCAGTTCGTGGCAAGAACATCCTTCGGCCCAACTGGATTGAATGTCAATAGCCCCCGCTAGTGTTTCAATAAGCTGCGCGTAGCCCCAGAAAGTGCGACTGCGGATTGCCGTTGTCACCAAAGAGCAAATGTTGCTTGGATCTGTCACGCGCCCTGTGTCGTTGAACTTCTCAGCACTCCACCCTGCCAGGGTTTCGACCGAAAAAACTGCTTATGATCTAGATGATATTTTGTCAGCAACAAAGATTTTCTTTGTGCTTGAAATTCAGCAAGTTAGACAAATCCGGCAAAAAAAACACAGTTTCCACTATTAGGGCTTCAATAAGCGTACTGTACTTAAGAAATCTCGAAGTGTTTCGTTTAGTAAGTGATGATGAGTCACCCAACACACCCCTGAACCGAACAAACAGCACTGGCACCTAGCTAGTAGTGGACCCTTCCACCACCGTCACCCTCATGGCTATCACCTTTTACTTACAACCATCAACCATCATTCGACTAGTGGCTTTCCATTTGGCATTTGACCGAAGTTTCAAAATAGGAAACCTATAGGAGAGGTTGGTTGATGTGAATCACGGATTGCAGAGCGAATCCACTGATGGACCGAAAGGTGGTTGGAGTTGTGTTTTTTGGGGTGGTTGCAATGGTTGCAGTGGTCACCTCACCCACAACTGCTGGATGTAGTGTGTAGCGAAGACCTATCCAGTCACTTGTCAGTCACCTCATTTCGACATCTTACCAACCCTATTATTATGACCATGTTTGACCATAATACCACCATATCATATCCAAGTATTATACCCATTTGACCATATTTTGCAAGCTGGCTGTGTACAATGACCAACTTGGTTCAACAATCCAAGTAACATTAAATGTGGGCAAAGCCCCCCACCTTTCTCCAAAGCTGTCTTCCTCAATAGGATTGCCTTGACACATTGTGTCACAGAACTCCAGCGCCAATGAATCAACGATCCACCTTCGAAACGATCCATAAGACCCCGGTACTCTGCAAGCGGGCCATCGGATTTGAAACAGGATTCCTGGCAAGGCAAGCCAGAGAGTAAGTTTTCCAATTTGTCAAGGTGGTTGCCCTCACTATGTTGATATGACAGAGAAAATAACTTGACAGACTTGACCCAGTAAGTTGCTTTACTAGTCTTAGCCTTGGCTGGGAGTCAGAGTAGTCCCAGAATTTCTGAGTTAGTCCCAACGCATCTGGTTTGTCTGCTTGCACAAACATAACCGTTGAGAGAAACTTCATACCCTGGATTTGCTTGGGTGCCAAGTAAGTCAAATCAAATCAGAATAGTACCCTGGATATTGGCAATTGACCCAAATCAGAATCCCTGCTGATCAAGGCCAAGACACAACCAAGCGATCTCTATAGCCTTTGTTGTTCAGCAGGTTGACCATCGGGGCCAACATCTCCTTAATGTGTGCATGAACCATTTGACAAGGTTGGCCTTGAAACTCAACTCAAACCTTCCTAAATAACAATGTCTAACCAACCAACATGTGGATTGTTTTTCAACTGAATCCGTCAAGCTGCTGAGAACGTTGGGTACCAACTCAATTTTGACAGGGTGTCTTGCTGGATGTTGTCCATCATGTGCTTCACGCCAGGGACCAAGATACTGCCATTGATCGAAAATGTCTGCTCCTTCCCATGAATTTGAGGAACGTCCACAGGCAGATCACCCATGCCATCCTCTGATCTGAATTGCATGCTTTGAAGCCCGCCAAATGAAGAACGCTTTCGCAACAATCCACCGGAGTCATCCACGTTCTGTGTCAAAACTTTATGGACTCGAATTGCTGGAGCCTAGTCAGGGTAAACATCCATCATGTTGAATTCAAAAATTCTGCAAACACCTCCCTGTCAAAAAGTTGATTGACAAATGACAAGCTAATGAATAAAACTCAAATCTGGGAAAATAAAACCCTTGCAAAACCCATGGTGAGAATCCTGAGTCAGATGGCTCTCGACGCCAAAATCAGAACAAAATCCGACAACAGATTCTCCATAAGCTGTCAAGGAATCAGGCCCCACGTCCAGCATAATGCTCCGCATGAGCAGCTCGAATTTGGAAGCCGTGTCGCTACGGCCACTGCCAACAACAAGAGGCGGCAATGTTGATGTCCGCAGGTTGTCTGATAAACTGAACTGCGCAAGCTCTTGCCGTGTGGCCTCTATGACCATGCCAGGATTCCGAATTCGATCTTCGATTGTTACCAGAAAATCAAGCCCTTGTGGCGAACTGTCTGCGGAAAGGCACACAAAAATCTTTTCCGAACTTTGCTGGAGCCGTCGCCACTCCGATTTCCTGAGTTGCATCAGAAGAAGATCCAAACGGAGCCGGGCATGGGACAGTTGTGTGGCAGCAGGGATTTGCATTGTGCGTTGTTTGATTCGATCATTCACAGCAGAGGCTTCGTCTGACCCCAATGCAATCGCCACACTTCGGACCACAACCTCTTGCAAGCTCTCTGTCGAACGCAGCAGCCGCCCAACCAAAAGGCAGTCAATCAACTTGTGCAAAGGAATTGGGGCAGCACGTCGGGGCCGCTGCCGACCCCTTTGCACCACTGCAACATCGGCATCATCAGCATTGGCATCTTCACTTGCGTTTTGCATGCTTGAGCCACTGGCATCAGCGGCATCATATTAATTACAATTATTTGGATACACCACATTATAAAATCATTTGGTTGGTACACCCCATTGGTTAACCCCATTGGTGTCACATATTAGCACTATGGAAACCATCATGTGGGAACCTAAAACTTAAAGAAGTGCTTTCAACGCACCCCTCGGTCCCAAAAGCGAAAATTCAAGCCCCGAAAGGGTACAAAAGCACTTGTTGAAGCCAAATTTTTGAAAAACAGCAACGCAGCCCACGAAGAAATTTAACACTTATACCACTGATTTATGGTGATGTCGGGGATGGTTTATACTTGAATTTACTAGAGTAATATCATCATAGGTGCTTCTTCTGCATCCTCCTATTCGATTGTGGAAACCTAGTGTCAGTATATGTCTCTTGTTCTCTCCTCATCACTTCTTTTAAACACAAACAGTTTTGACACTATAAAAGTTAAATCCCATTACTTCTCAACTGACTCAACTTATAGGCTCCGCTTTTAAGATCGTGATATTGCAAACACAGTTCTTTAATCCATTTGTATAAATCAGGTTTGTAGTTGGGTTTTTTCCCTTAAATTTAGGATGTAGTAACTTTCACCTTTACTTGGAAATTTATTCAAGGCTACACTGTCATTGAGGTTAGGTGTTTTGCCTCCATATTCTGCTTGACAATTTGCTGATTCCCTAAGGTGCTTAAAGAATATTAATATATATATATATATATAATTTTATATTATATTACATTTTTATATATATTATATTATATTATATTATATTATATTATCGTATATTATATTAGAGTATATCATATTATGGTATATTATATTATATAATCTTATATTTATTATTTGATATTATATTATACATGATATTATGTTATTTCAAATTATATCATATTATATCATATTATATCATATTTATATCATATCATATTATATTATACTTTATTATTTTATATTCTATAGTATTTATATGTGTATGTATCTACCATAGACCCAGCAGGTAGACTCATGAAATAAAGGAACCTAGCGGTTCCAACAGCAGGTGAACGAGACGGAGAAGATTCCGGAGATTGGGAAGTCGTGATGGACTCAGGTGGAACAGGTTGAACTAGCCTTGGATACGATTTCCTCAACCCAGAAATATTTCTATCTATTCATTAACTCTTAGATGGTTTCTATCCATCTACAGTATCTGTAAAAAAAACATCTAAGTATCCGTCTATCCAGCTACGTATTTTTTCATTTCAAGATCCATTTTTCCATACACAGCATTTCACTATGTCATCCCCCGGAGTCCATACGATCTCAGACATGCAGCTTGGGAAGAGCATCAGCGAATTCTTGGGTGTGTGGACAAACCCAGATATGGTACTGGTCATATGTCTCTATTTTTGTTGGTTGTGTATATATATATATATACATACATGCATATACATATCCCTAATTTTTACTGCGTAGAACTGCTATCTTTGATGGATAAGAAAGGTGATTTGATGGCTTTTGATAGTCACTTTTCTGGCGAAGAAATGCAACTTTTCTGGTTGCATATTTTTTTCTTGAGGTCAAGTGATGTTGAATCTCCATTTTTCATGGTGATATTCATATTATTCATATTCATATCATGTTCCACCCCATTTTTCAGTACATGAAATCCCCATTTTTTCCTGATCAAATCCTGTTTTTCTCCCCATGTCGGCTACCCGAAAAAGTCTGCCAAAAAGGAACCCTCCCAGTTGGTGGCCGGCCTCACTGGTGCGGCCTTGGCCTACTGGGCCTGGAACAGGTCAGATTTGGTACTGGCCCAGTACGCCGTACTGGGGATCTAGTGGGGATATCGTGGTTTTAGCGGGATAAACATATATAAATTTGTACTATATAAAATGTATATTTATATTTAACTAAATTTAAATAATATAACACATATATGTATATGTAAATATTTAAGATAAAATAGAAATATAATATAATATAATATAATAGAATAGAATAAGAAAATATGATGAAATAAAATATAATAAAATACAATAAATTTTAAAAATATAATATAATATGATTTAATATATAATATATATAAAAAAATAGATATAATATATGTAATATATATATAATATATGTAATATATCTAATATATATATATATATAGTATATAAATATGCAAAATCCGCCCGCACCGAAGGTGCTGGGGCGTGATCTTCCGGATGGCACTCGTAAAAGGTTACAGGTTTACCTGGGGGGGGGGGGGCCCCATTTTTCG
>CAMXCT020002032.1:71589-96589 GCA_947184155.2 Cladocopium goreaui
TGTTTTTGTTGCTTTTCAACAGTTTCAACGACTTCATCAGTAGTATATTAATCCTTGCCTCTACTTCTGTATGTTCTTATGTTGGTATTGTAAGTTTTTCTTTGTGTTCTGCAGTATAATAATTCACACTGGGTAGATTATTGTGGAAAACCCAATCGTTATACCTTATACCACTGATTTATGGTGATGTCGGGGATGGTTTATACTTGAATTTACTAGAGTAATATCATCATAGGTGCTTATTCTGCATCCTCCTATTCGATTGTGGAAACCTAGTGTCAGTATATGTCTCTTGTTCTCTCCTCATCACTTCTTTTAAACACAAACAGTTTTGACACTATAAAAGTTAAATCCCATTACTTCTCAACTGACTCAACTTATAGGCTCCGCTTTTAAGATCGTGATATTGCAAACACAGTTCTTTAATCCATTTGTATAAATCAGGTTTGTAGTTGGGTTTTTTCCCTTAAATTTAGGATGTAGTAACTTTCAGCTTTACTTGGAAATTTATTCAAGGCTACACTGTCATTGAGGTTAGGTGTTTTGCCTCCATATTCTGCTTGACAATTTGCTGATTCCCTAAGGTGCTTAAAGAATATTAATATATATATATATATAATTTTATATTATATTACATTTTTATATATATTATATTATATTATAGTATATTATATTAGAGTATATCATATTATGGTATATTATATTATATAATCTTATATTTATTATTTGATATTATATTATACATGCTATTATGTTATTTCAAATTATATCATATTATATCATATTATATCATATTTATATCATATCATATTATATTATACTTTATTATTTTATATTCTATAGTATTTATATGTGTATGTATCTACCATAGACCCAGCAGGTAGACTCATGAAATAAAGGAACCTAGCGGTTCCAACAGCAGGTGAACGAGACGGAGAAGATTCCGGAGATTGGGAAGTCGTGATGGACTCAGGTGGAACAGGTTGAACTAGCCTTGGATACGATTTCCTCAACCCAGAAATATTTCTATCTACTCATTAACTCTTAGATGGTTTCTATCCATCTACAGTATCTGTAAAAAAATCATCTAAGTATCCGTCTATCCAGCTACGTATTTTTTCATTTCAAGATCCATTTTTCCATACACAGCATTTCACTATGTCATCCCCCGGAGTCCATACGATCTCAGACATGCAGCTTGGGAAGAGCATCAGCGAATTCTTGGGTGTGTGGACAAACCCAGATATGGTACTGGTCATATGTCTCTATTTTTGTTGGTTGTGTATATATATATATATACATACATGCATATACATATCCCTAATTTTTACTGCGTAGAACTGCTATTTTTGATGGATAAGAAAGGTGATTTGATGGCTTTTGATAGTCACTTTTCTGGCGAAGAAATGCAACTTTTCTGGTTGCATATTTTTTTCTTGAGGTCAAGTGATGTTGAATCTCCATTTTTCATGGTGATATTCATATTATTCATATTCATATCATGTTCCACCCCATTTTCCAGTACGTGAAATCCCCATTTTTTCCTGATCAAATCCTGTTTTTCTCCCCATGTCGGCTACCCGAAAAAGTCTGCCAAAAAGGAACCCTCCCAGTTGGTGGCCGGCCTCACTGGTGCGGCCTTGGCCTACTGGGCCTGGAACAGGTCAGATTTGGTACTGGCCCAGTACGCCGTACTGGGGATCTAGTGGGGATATCGTGGTTTTAGCGGGATAAACATATATAAATTTGTACTATATAAAATGTATATTTATATTTAACTAAATTTAAATAATATAACACATATATGTATATGTAAATATTTCAGATAAAATAGAAATATAATATAATATAATATAATAGAATAGAATAAGAAAATATGATGAAATAAAATATAATAAAATACAATAAATTTTAAAAAATATAATATAATATGATTTAATATATAATATATATAAAAAAATAGATATAATATATGTAATATATATAATATATGTAATATATCTAATATATATATAGTATATAAATATGCAAAATATATAGAATTTAGAATATAATATATATATATATAATATAAAATAAATATAATACATAAAAAATATAATATATATATATACAGATATGTTTTAATATATATATATAACATGTAATATATATAAAATATAGGAAATATATTTAATATATATATAATGTATATTATATTTATTATGTATACGATATATATATATATGTATATGTAATATTTAATATATAACAAATATCATAGAAATAATATATATGTACTTTATATAATATATAATATGTAAAACACATATGTAATATAATATATAATAAGAAATAAAATAAACAAAATAAACCATATTATAGTTTATTTTAGTATCATATCACTTTATGTAATACAAAACAAAATAGTATAATTTAATTTGATATGATATGATATGTGATGAAATAATATAATAGGAAATATAAAATATAACCAAAGATAATTTAATATAATACAATATGATATGATATGATATAATTTCATAAGATTTCATAAACTAGGATAAAATATGATACAACATAACATACTACAATATGATATAATATAATATGATATGATATTATATAATAGTATAAATTATAACATAGCATAACATAATTGAAGATAATACAATACAATACAATGAAATATGATTTGATATGATATGTTATAATAGAGTATAATATAACAAGATAAGAGATAATATACCATAACATTATATAATAGAACATAGTATGATATATATAATATAATATGATATGATATGATATAATAGAATGAACATATAATTGGGTAAACTATAATATAGTAAAATACAATATAATATAGTATAATATCATGCTATATAGTATGGCAGGATAAAATATAATTTTACATAACATAACAGAATATAATTTGATATGATATAATATTGTTTAATATAACATAACATAATATACTACAATGTAATATATTATAATATGATGAGATAATATAATGTAATATACCATAACATAATATAGGCAATATAACATAATATAATATTATATGATATGTTAAAACATAATATTAATAATATACTAGAATACAATATCATACAATATGATATGATATGATGTGAGATAATAATATATATATATAATTCAATACAATTTAAAACAAATATGATATGATATGATTTGATATAATATAACATTAGATTATATATATATATATGTGTGTATATGTACCCTAGGGCAAACTGCTCCACACAGATGTGCAAAACCCATGGGGAAAGCCATTTGGAAAATAGTCGACATTCAGGGTCTATAAACACGATATTTCTGTAAACTTTTGCAGGAGGGTAACACAAAACTTGATTATGATAATAGTGGTTCTCACGGTGATTTCACCAATAAATATGGTGATCTAACCAACAAACATAGTGATCTAACCAACAAAAATAGTTATCTAACCAACAAAAATGATTTGGTTAATGGGACAATGGGACTATGGAATATATAACCATCGATAATGGCAAGCTAATGGCTTTAAACCTTGGGATTAAGTAAACCTTGGATTAAGCACCAATGATGTGGTGTAGAGCAATAATGATTGTAATTTAACTATCAAAAGACGGTGACTTAACCAACACATATGGTGGTATCAGGAGGATATAGTGGGGATACAATTGGATATAGCACCCACCATAATATATACGTACATATATATATATATGTAAATATATACATATATATACACTGATATATACATATATTTAATGTCTGAGGAATTTGTGGTTGGATTGGGGATGTGACTATTGGGGTCGCCTAGTGCTGAAAATAAATCAGAATGGGATATGTAAGCAACCAAAATTTGACTGGAAAAAGTTACGGAATATAACCAAACATGGCTATTGGGAATATAATGAGGATATAAATATAGTGGGATACAGTGGGGATATAATGGGATATATAACCAACACAATGGCTATATAATGGCTATACAAAGGCTGTAACATGGGTCTTTGAACAGAGACAGGGTTGCTGCAGCCTATTTTTCAGGTACGTGAAAGCCATTTGTGGGGGAAAACAACCTTGAAAGGAGTCCCAATTTTCCTGAGTTGTTCCGAAATTTAGAACAATTAGAAGTACTTGGGAGGCTTTCATTTCCCTTCTTTTTCTTTTTTAACAACATCTAGTAAATCCTGAAATGTGATAGGGAGGGATTTATTGATTGATTGAACTCTCCAAATCCCAGTTTACCTTGAATTTAAAACGAATTTATTGACTATAATTCAAGTGTTTTAAAACATAAGTTCACCAAAATTTTAGAAGCGATGTATTGAACTGAACTAACTATCTTAAAACCCCAGTTTAGCACAACATTTTTTTTTGGAAGGGATACATACTACTGACTAGTACTAGTTACTAGTTGGTTTTATCGGAATTCGGATGATCCATCTATGCAGAGTCCTGAATTTTATCAGAGTTTGTGTCTTGAGACTGCAAGGTGTGGTGAATTTTCAGAGGACAATAGTCTGACAGCAGATTCCCAACGGTAGCTCCACATCCCTTCTGGTGTCAGGATGCGTTCACAGGCGTTGGCCAATCAGAGCCCTGAGGCTTGGGAGTACTGCCATGGAATCCAGTAGGAATCCAAGGCATCAGAATTTCCAGAAGAGAATTTCCTATGGAAAGTGGAACTTTTTGGTGGGAAATTTCCATCGGTTTTTCCCATGGAAATTTGCAAAAAATACCTACTATGGCAACATGGCCATTTTAAGCCATCCATGGCTCTCAGGTGACACTGGCCCCGACGCTTGGCAGCGTAGAATGGCTACCTGAAAGTGTTGGGAAAACAGAAAAAGGGGTAGAAGATGGTAGAAGTCCAGATTTCCTGATGGTCAAATTCGAAGTTTGGTTTTAAGTTTGGTTTTTGAATGTTTTTGATGATATGTTCCAAATCCCCAAAAGATGTTGTTTCATTCAAGTTCACTCCCCATCTTACAACATGGGCCCCCCCCAAAAGCGTCCCCCCCAACGTGATTGTTGGTGGTTCAGATTTGCCCTTGAAAAACCTCGCGTTGACATATAGATACCTCCAATTACAGTGGATTCTCATGATTTTCTCCTCAAAACAACATCTTCTTGTTGTGATATACCATGATCTACCTATTTCCACAGGGAAATCATGATTATTAGTATGATTTAGTATGCTCCATGATACATTCCATGAAATATACACATCATCATTCCCATGATGTATCCATTGGTCGCTTGGCATCGCAGACCCACGGTCGGTGGCCCAGGACCCGAATAGCTTTGTCCGAGTTTCTGCAGCTCTTGCGCTCCAATGCCGTCACCGTGTGGAAGCCCAGGACTCGCACGTGGAGAGGTGGGATGAAAAAGAAAAACCGAACGGTTGAGAGATATCCGGGGGGATGATGATGATGATGATGATGATGATGATGATGATGATCATGAGGATGATGATGATGATGATGATGATGATGATGATGATGATGATGATGATGACGATGACGATGATGATGATGATGATGATGATCATGAGGATGAGGATGATGATGATGATGATGATGAGGATGATGATGATGATGATGATGACTATGATGATGAGGATGCGGATGAGGATGAGGATGTTGACGACGAGGATAACGAGGAAGACATCGAGGACGCCAGTGAGTGTCATGCTGATAGATAATTTTCAATTAATGTGGATCAGTTGAAGCGCAGATGAACTGGGTTTTCTCGGCTTCAAGGGTGGGCACCTTTTTTCAGTGAATCTGCAGCAGCAAAGCAGCGTGCAGCGCAGCGTGAAAGTCGGCACGGCTCAGGCACCAGAGGATTCGAATTACCCTTTGAGTTTGTTGTACGCCACATTTCCCGCTGGCAAATTAGACTCCAAACAATACCTGGTTCATGAAGAATAATGTGGTAAAGCAAATCATGAAACATCTTCGGTCTATGGCCTTGGGTCCCAAGTTGGCCTTCGGTATAAGTTTCTTCCATGATTCTCCTGCTGCTGAATTCATGTGAAACAAATTGCCAAGATGAGAGTTTACCAGTTCGAAGAAGCAGTTCTAACAAATTCAACTTTACATTAAAAACCCAACTAAATGGTGGTGGTTTCAATCAATGGGGATACCCCCAAATGGATGGATGGTTTATTTCATGGAAAATCCTGTGTTGGATGAAATTGGATGATTTGGGGGTACCCCCATGACTTAAGAAACCAAAGATCCATAAATGGTCATCAAACTGGTAGACCTCTTAAACTCCAACTATATATGTATATATATATATACCATCTGGTTATTTAACAGTTTGCCATGGAAAATCACCATGCTATTAATAGGTAAACCATCTATAAATGGGCCATATATATGTATATATACATATATACATATATATATATACATATACATATATATACATATACATATATACATATATATATCTAACTTCTGGTTGGAGGCTGTGAGCTACTTGGCGGATCGTCCTCCAGCCGGTGCGCTGCTGTTGAAAGCGGTGAGCACGGCAGGCATCGCCGACATCACATCGCCATGGAAAAAGAGCATGTTTAATGGGACTTAATGGGATTTCATGGGATTTAATGAAATGTAATGGGATTTCATGGGATTTAATGGGATTTAGCCTCTGGTAATCTAACATAGCTATAGAAAATGGATGAACATGGCCCATTTATGTTTGATTTAGAATATTTTAGAATAATAGCTATGTTAGTCTATCAGAGGGTAAAGCGACCCAAGCCATTTTCCATGGCAAGGTGTTAGATTGCCAAAGGTAGCCAGATTTGACAGGGTAAAACCAAGCATTTCATGGGATTTCAAGGAATTTCATGGAATTTCATGGGATGTATTGACACGTATATATTTGTAAGCAACACCATATACTTGAGTTATAACGGCGTAACAAGCCGACATCACAAGAAATGATAGTTCATACAGGGGTAAGTGTCCCCAAATGGCCGAATCTTTCAAGTTTGTGAAGTTTTGTGATTTACCACATTACCACATTATTTAAAGGAGCCGATTTAACCGTTTGCCCCCATATTTCAACAAGTCTTCAACACCAAAAAGATTGAGCAACGGCTCAAATTACCAAACTCTTCGCTAGGATTTTACTTGTTTGTATTTTTTTTTGGGGTTTCACTTTAGGACAATTTGTCTAGTGGCCATGAAAACTCGGATATCTTGAGATGGAACTAGGATGGGACGTAGTAATTTGAACAACGGGGTCAGTAGTTAAGTTGACGAGAAAATCTTTGGAATCACCAAAGATGGGTGGGTCTCCTCATCTGAAGCTAGCAATTTTGCTGCAACGACTCGCTCCGCACTATCATTAGAAGGATGTCAGTTTAGTTTCTTGGAAGGTATGGCCCAACCAACGTTTTGTTGCTTCACATGGCTTTGTTGTTTTGTAGATTGATATGCCGATTCTTTATTGCTTCGCTCTCGAGTGTTTTTTGGTTAACATTCCATGTCTTGTCGTTTTAGTGCTTCACATCCCATGTGTGGGTAAGGGGGCCGGTATGGTTTAGTGGATAAGACGCATCCCTCATGCGTCAGACCCGAGTTCAATACCCAGGTGCAACACTAGGCGGGCGGGTGGGCCAATACCCCACCCCTGCAGTTAAGGGGATGAGCTAGGGTGTGGTCCGTAAAAAAACACTCACTCCATGTGTAGTTAATCATTTGCTAAGACGCACATTCATTGACATGATATTTGTATGTAACAGATATGATATGTATGTATGTATGTATGTATATATATATATATGTACCGTTGCATGCGTATATATATATATATACATATACGCACAAATGACACACTATTTATACATATATGTATATATATATATGTATTTGTATATGTATTTTTGTATATCTATATGTATATGTATGTGTATTTGTATATGTATATATGTATATATATATATTTACAGATATATATATAGATATATTCACATATATGTCTAGTTGGACCACGGCCTTTATAACCACGGCCTTTATAAGGCCGTGGTGTTTTGTACATATCGGGGGGGTGGGGTGGGGTGGGGTGGGGCATGTAATAACGTTCATGTGAACTTGCGGATGTAATAACGTTCATGTGAACTTGCGGAGGAAGGACATGCTTGTCTGTGGCTACTGTGTATGAATTCTCTGGAACTTTCCACTCCTGCGTCATGCCACGCTATGTAAGTTCCCTGTAACTTTCCACTCATGCGTCATGCCACGTTACTGTAAGTTCTCTGGAACTTTCCACTCGTACCTCATGCTACGTTACTGTAAGTTCTCTTGAATTTTCCACTCATACATCGTGCTAGGTTACTGTAAGTTCTCTGGAACTTTCCACTCATGCGTCCTGCCACGCTATGTAAGTTCTCTGGAACTTTCCACTCCTACGTCATGCCGCGTTACTGTAAGTTCTCTGGAACTTTCCACTCATGCGTCATGCCACGCTATTGTAAGTTCTCTGGAACTTTCCACTCATACGTCGTGCTATGTTACTGTAAGTTCTCTGGAACTTTCCACTCATGCGTCATGCCACGCTATCGTAAGTTCTCTGGAACCTTCCATGCATACGTCATGCTACGTTACTGTAAGTTCTCTTGAACTTTCCGCTCATACGTCATGCTACGTTACCGTAAGTTCTTTGGAACTTTCCATGCATACGTCATGCTACGCTACTGTAAGTTCTCTTGAACTTTCCACTCATGTGTCATGCTACGTTACACAATATGTGTTCATGCGGTGCTGGCGTTGTACCTTAAACAATCCAGATCCGCAAAGGTTCTTGGAAGAACTCGAAGCGTTGCTGTGACCAACACAGGAATCAAAACATGTCAGGTTGAATATTTTGAGAATTCTCACAAACCCCAAAAATGGTAGTTTCGTCTAGGCGAAATGCTTGTTTTTGAAAATATGCACCAAAATAAGGGGTTAACGGCCTTAAAAACCACATCAAAACATGTCAGGTCGAATTAGTTTGGGAATTCTCAAAAACCTCAAACATGGTAGTTTCGTCTAGGCGAAATGCATGTTTTTGAAAATATGCACCAGAAAAACGAGGTTAACGGCCTTAAAAATCCCATCAAACAAAATCCTATTGGCACCAGCACATCAAAAATCACCCATGATACACCGTTGATCACAAAAGACCCACGGCCTTCTAAAGGCCGTGTTCCTAGTTACACACATATATATATATATTCATTTATATTTACGTATATGTATACATATACATCTAGATATACATGTATACACATACATATATATATATATACACATGTATTTTACATACTATATACTCCCAGAATGAGCATCTGCTGGGCTTTCCCCACGCCCAGCTTTTGCCAGGTGTGGCCTTAGATTCTGCTGCCACGGTGCCGATGTCACAGGAACAGTCCATGGAGACGCTACTGATGTCGCTGGGCAAAATGGGTTGGTAAAAATCCCAGGAAACCCAAGTAGAAAACGGATGAAAACAGATGAAAATGGGGATTACATGGGATTTAGTGGGAGTGAAAGTTAGTAAATGGAAAATAACATAGATTTGGAGTTTACCCAGCATGAATGTAGACAGTGTAACTCATTTTCCAGACGGAAAAACATGAACATGAATTTTCCACGTCTATGTTAGTTTACCCCAATGTATAAGTAGGGTAAGTAGGATGAGTCCAGTTGTAATTGGGGTGTTTTTATCCACTTACTAATTGGGATAGATCACCAGGTGGTCACATTTGTTTTTTTTTTCGAAGGTGGGCCCAGGTGGGCGACTACTGCGAAGGTGCCTTCTCGCCTCAGTGTGCGAAGGTTCGTTTTTGGTGCGACGTCTCGTGGCGCTTCAAAGACTTGGCAGGCCCAGTATTGGGTGAACTTGGAGGATGTTTTGAAAGGCTGAAACGGTTATTTGGTGAGACTGCATTTATTTTCGGATGTGGCGCCTGGTGCTTGTGTGGCATGGGCAGTGCTTCGGATGCTTCGGCTTTGATTTTTCGTGGCAGGCGCAATACTTGACCTTATGTAAAATAAAAAACCGGATAACACATGTTTTATTTCATTTTGAGCTGTCATTTTGTCATTTCCCATGGTGTGCAGAGTCTGTGGTGAATTTGCACCACACCACATGTTTTTGGCGCTAATTCACCAAATTTTGTTCTTTCTCATGGCGAGAAACGTTTTCATCAGCCGTAAACGATTGAATGATGTCAAACGTATGGTTTAGTGTAATTTAGTAGAGTTACAGATTCCTGGACCCCCTGCTGGAGGGAAGGTGACACTCTTCCCAAAGATCCCCCAAAAAAATCGGAATGAGCGCCTCTCACTTTTGATCTTGTCAATAGACAAGGCACAATTCCGTGGATCAAAATTCATCCTTTCTGATATTGAATACGATCCAATAGGAGATCAAACATGAATATATCCAAAACATTCCACCAGGGGTTTCGGGGGTCTACTTGGTGATTTCTTAAACTGAATCCCCAAGTCAAAAAGTGGGCTTCAATACTAAGTCATGGTCATGACGACTGGATGATAACTGGGGGTAACCCTCATGACTTAGGACACCTCCATGACTTAGGGTAGCTGCCAAGGCCCGGAAGTCACCAAGGCATCTTTGAGGACGAATCATCACAGTTACCGGCAGAAGTTGGGATTTAGTGGGTTCCGGAAAGCTGGGCGCCAAGTTGGTGTGTGATGGACACTGAAAAGATCCACTTGAACATTTCTATGCATGCCATGCTTAGGCTTCCTTTTATTGGGCGGATAGGGCCACAATTTTCTTGTGATTTGCGAATGGTGAGGGGCAGATATCTATTGACAACCACAGCATCCTAGTCGAATTGGCCAGTGGGTTTGAGGGATAGTCTCTGATCATGGAACATGGTGCATTTGCACGCAGGATCAATTTACCCCAAAATGGGAATTGCCTGGTTCGATTACAAGGTAGGGCACAGTGACACTGACATGGTGTACGATGTATTGTTCAGTCGACAGGGAATGGATGGCTGGTCCGAGCATGATCAGATTCTAAAAATTCTTATCAACCCATCTATCAACCCAACAACCCATCACGACGGGCCATGGGACCAGCAAACACAGCACCGGAGCCCGGAGTGACACGCCATGTGCAGCTGTAGCAGCTTTCTTCGTGGCTTGCAGCTGCTGAAAGGAGGGATTTGACTGGTGCAGTCACATTTTCTCTAACTTTATTATATTAGTGTAACATATGCATATATATATATATATACGTACATATACACTGCACATGAAGAACTGTTGGTGCGTTTTGATGTTCGAAAAATTGGTTTGAGTCCATTGTTCGCTTTACTGCCTCTGAGGGACTTTTAAGGCACCGACCTTAGATGACCAATATGCTACATCAAATAGATGTCTACAGTACCTAGATTTTTTTCGGCATTGGTATCCTTCAACCAGTGTTTGCTTGTTCTGCTTCGGCAGCAGTTGACTCCTGTCCCAGGAAGTATTCTGGGAGACGAGGAAGACGAGGCACCCGCTTCAAGACACAAGAAGTTGACTTGCACAAGTGATTCAGTCTGCATCCCGCAAGGTTTTTCATTGCAGGTGGGCTACTGTAGTGAGCCTCCATATGTATGCATACATATATATATATATTGTATACATATGTATGTATAATCATATAGATATATATAGTATACATAATTGTTTTTGATTCAATAGATTATTTTGTATATATATATGACATACATTTATAGCTATATATATATATATGTATGTACGCATATTATGTAGACTCATGCAGTATCTATGTATCATGTTGGCCTAGTTGAAAATTGTCCTGTCACCGCGAGGCACCACAGGTTTACGGAGATCGATATGCCGATGCCTTGGTTGTGGACCAGTTAGGCGATTTTTATGGATTTTTCGTTGGATATGGTAAAATGATGGGTATCATAGTTGGTATATAGTTATTGGAAAACCGGGGATACGTTCTTCTTTATGGGGATACAAACTAGCAATTGATTCTTGGGTCTGAAAGCGGGATGTACCCTCAATTTGTGTTCATTAAGATATGGAGAACATGGTGATGAATAATCAAATGTTGGGTACCCTATTTAAACAAGGCCATATTGGGGATCCGATTGAACATCAGCAATTATATCCGGGGATTCCCACATTGCCGTTTGCAAAACCTGATATTTGACTGCTAATACTTTCATAAGCTTGTTCCCTCTGACAAATGTAACAAACATGATATGACACCCCGGGCACAGTTTTTTTTAAACCTGAGATGGAGCGGCCTAGTAGATTGGAACTTATATCGGCAAATCTCTGTGCCATTTCTACAGCTGTCGCATAGATCCTGTGGATGTGTGCGGGCAAAGAGGAAGATTCTTGCATCAGAAACTGTGAGCGCACTGCAGAAAAAAATAATATGGGGAAGGGTCAAAACCTACTATTACCATATTTTTTGGGAATAAACATTCAGTCACCAGCTATGACTGAAGGTACCATGCGAATTTCCCCCCAATTTTGACTCATCAAATGACGACGCAGCCAGGCCGCGACGAGTTAATTCCTATAGTTGGATGTAGCCACCATAAATCCAACAGCTATTTAGACATTCTAAAACCAATAAATCCAACAGTGATTGAAAATTATAAACCAACAGAAACCGATGGAACTTGCTAGACTGCCATGGCGATGGGTGTGTAGAATGGGAGCACGAACTTGATGCAGCAAGGCTGCTGTTTGGTGCATCTCGGAATGCTTTTCAGGGGTGGTCCCCAGAGTTATGGGGGACACATTTATGGGTCAGTTTTTCATAGGGAAAATGCTGATAAACCTTGAAAAAAGGGATAGCCCATTTTTCAGACACTCCCATGTAAGTTGGCTGTGTAACCCGCAGTAACGAGTTTGATATGATACCAGAAACCCAACTGTTAACCTAGTGAAATAACCAACTTGGGACCACACCTTGGCTGTAGCCTGTTCGCAGCCACCAGGTATGTTTGCTTGGCCCTCTAACCGATGCTCGGTGAGAGTGGTAGTGCTTGTTGCGATCCTGGTGGCCATCAACTTTTTTCCGTTTGTTCGGCCAGGTTTTAGCTTGACCAAACTAGTCTTGAGCGTCGGGGAGACCAACATTTCTGGTGTCAGCTCCCTGACTCCGATTGACCCAACAATCGACCCGACCATCAATCCGACACGACTTGAGATTGGCTTCTTGACCGTCACAAGCACAGAGTCACCCAACTTTCTGGCGCGCTCGTTTGAGGCCATTTTTTATCAAAGTTCCGAAGGTGTCAGTAGCTCAACACTGGGAGACACCACTCTCCGATCGGATCCCACAGTCTCCTTTGGTACTCCCAAGGTTGACAGCGGGAGTGAGCAGGCCACGAATCCAGGGCTTGCAACAGCAACCGAGGGTCCAGATTCCGACGAGGAGCCAGATTCCAATGAGGAGCCGGAGGAGCCGGAGGAGCCGGAGGAGCCGGAGCGGCCGGCTGCTGTAAGCGGATGGAGCGCCGTGGGCCCAGCAGCCAAGTATCATCAGTTGGGCTTCACCCCGCCTCAGCCAAACTTCGTCAAGAACCCGTGGCCGGTGAATGTGGCGATTAGGAACTCTTGTTGCTACAGTGGGATCAGATGCCAAAAAGCTGCACCGAGGTATAGTATCTGGGTTTGAGCTAAGTCTGCCTCAGCATTTTCGGGTGGAAGCTGTTCCAAAAGTGCTGATTGGGATGATTATTACTTTTCCCAAAAGCATCTCCGATGCTTGGGTTCTCGTTTAGTTGGATTTGACGAGAGGGTGGACGGAGGGGAAACCGTGGGAAATAGCTTGGGGAGAGCTGCGTTGGAAGGGAACGGATGGAAGCGACGATTGGGTGGACGGAGGGGAAACCGTGGGAAATAGCATGGGGAGAGTTCTGTGGGGAAGGATCGAGATGGAAGCGACGAGAGGGTGGACGGAAAGGAAACCGTGGGAAATAGCTTGGGGAGAGCTCCGGTGGGAAGGAGCGATACGGGAGTGACGACAGGGTGGACAGAAGGGAAACCGTGGGAAATAGCTTTGGGAGAGCTCCGGTGGGAAGGAGTGATACGGGAGTGACGACAGGGTGGACGGAAGGGAAACCGTGGGAAATAGCTTGGGAAGAGCTCCGGTGGGAAGGAGCGATGCGGGAATGATGTGTGGGAAATAGCTTGGGGAGAGCTCCGGTGGGAAGGAGCGATACGGGAATGACGACAGGGTGGACGGAAGGGAAACCGTGGGAAATAGCTTGGGGAGAGCTCCGGTGGGAAGGAGCGATGTGGGAATGATGACAGTGTGGACGGAAGGGAGGCCGTGGGAAATAGCTTGGGGAGAGCTCCGGTGGGAAGGAGCGATACGGGAATGACATAAGGTGGACGGAAGGGAAGCCGTATAGGAAATAGCTTGGGGAGAGCTCCGGTGGGAAGGAGCGATACGGGAGTGACGACAGGGTGGACAGAAGGGAAACCGTGGGAAATAGCTTGGGGAGAGCTCCGGTGGGAAGGAGCGATACGGGATTCGGGAGTGACCACCCTGACACGCCGTGGGAAATAGGTGGGGGAGTCCGGCGGGAAGGAGCGATGTGGGAATGACGACAGGGTGGACGGAAGGGAAACCGTGGGAAATAGCTTTGGGAGTGCTCCGGTGCGAAGGAGCGAGACGGGAGTGACGACAGGGTGGACGGAAGGGAAACCGTGGGAAATAGCTTGGGGAGAGCTCCGGTGGGAAGGAGCGATACGGGAATGACGACAAAGTGGACGGAAGAGAAACCGTGGGAAATAGCTTGGGGACAGGAATGACGACAGGGTGGACGGAAGGGAAACCGTGGGAAATAGCTTGGGAAGAGCTCCGGTGGGAAGGAGCGACACGGGAGCGACAACAAGGTGGACGGAAGGGGAAGCCGTATAGGAAATAGCTTGGGGAGAGCTCCGTTGGGAAGGAGCGATACGGGAGTGATGAGAGGGTGGACGGAAGGGAAACCGTGTGAATTGGGGAGAGCTCCGGTGGGAAGGAGCGATACGGGAGTGACGACAGGGTGGACGGAAGGGAAACCGTGGGAAATAGCTTGGGGAGAGTTCCGGTGGGAAGGAGCTATACGGGAGTGGAGTCAGGGTGGACGGCAAGGAAATCTGGGAAATAGCTTGGGGAGAGCTCCGGTGGGAAGGAGCGATACCGGAATGACGACAGGGTGGGTGGAAGGGAAGCCGTGGGAAATAGCTTGGGAAGAGCTCCGGTGAGAAGGAGCGATGCGGGAATGATGACAGTGTGGACGGAAGGGACGCTGTGGGAAATAGCTTGGGGAGAGCTCCGGTGGGAAGGAGCGATACGGGAGTGACGACAGGGTAGACGGAAGGGAAACCGTGGGAAATAGCTTGGGAAGAGTTCCGGTGGGAAGGAGCGATGCGGGAATGATGACAGTGTGGACGGAAGGGACTCCGTTGGAAATATAGCTTGGGGAGAGCTCCGGTGGGAAGGAGCGATACGGGAATGACGACAGGGTGGACGGAGGGGAAACCGTGGGAAAGAGCTTGGGGAGAGCTCCGGTGGGAAGGAGCGTGCGGGAGTGACGACAGGGTGGACGGAAGGGACACCGTTTTTTAGAGGTTGGGGAGAGCTCCAGTGGGAAGGAGCGAGACAGGAATGACGACACGGAGGACGGAAGGGACGCTGTGGGAAATAGGTGGGGGAGTCCGGCGGGAAGGAGCGATACGGGAGTGACGACAGGGTGGACGGAACGGAAACCGTGGGAAATAGCTTGGGGAGAGCTCCGGTGGGAAGGAGCGATACGGGAATGACGACAGGGTGGACGGAAGAGAAACCGTGGGAAAGAGCTTGGGAAGAGCTCCGGTGGGAAGGAGCGATGCGGGAATGATGACAGTGTGGACGGAAGGGACGCTGTGGGAAATAGCTTGGGGAGAGCTCCGGTGGGAAGGAGCGATACGGGAATGACGACAGGGTGGACGGAAGGGAAACCGTGGGAAATAGCTTGGGGAGAGCTCCGGTGGGAAGGAGCGATACGGGAGCGACAACAGGGTGGACGGAAGGGAAGCCGTATAGGAAATAGCTTGGGGAGAGCTCCGTTGGGAAGGGGCGATACGGAAGCAACGAAAGGGTGGACGGAAAGGAAACCGTGGCAAATAGCTTGGGGAGAGGTCCGAGGCGAACGACCGACATGAAAGCGACGAGAGGGTGGACGGAACGGAAATTGTGGGAAGTAGCTTGGGGAGAGCTCCGACGACAGGGTGGACGGACGGGAAACCGTGGGAAATAGCTTGGGGAGAGCTCCGTTGGGAAGAAGCGACGTACTGAGAAGCAGAGCTGTCGGCACGGGTTTTCAGGACTAATTTCATCAATGGGATTGTCCCGAAAAACTGTACGCCCAAGACTTTTCAAGTGGTTTGCAAACGTTGGGCGATGTGACATGCATAGCTTCACTGGCAGGGAGAGGACAAACTTCATCAATACGATTGTTGCGAAAAACTGTGCGCCCAAGAGCTGCCAAAGTTTCCAAACCCTGTGCCATGGGGCATGCATAGCTTCGTTGGCATGAGGCTAAAGGAGCAGAGCTGTTGGCAAGCATTTTTCAGGACAAATTCCATCAACGCGATTGTCCCCAAAAAAGTGTGCCAAAGACTTGTCAAACGGTGTCTAAACGCTGGGCAAAGGGACATGCCGGACATGCACGGGAAAATTTCTTTGCTGGAGGAGTTTTCATTTTGCTCGGCGTTCTGTCCGTCGATGCTTGGTTTTTGCTCCCTTTGCAGCGAAGCAAACTAAACGATAACCCAAGCATAGGATATGCATCAGCGTGAACGGACAGATGGGGAAATAGCTTGGGAAGAGCTCTGCTTGGAGGGAGCGGCACTGAAAATGCGGAGCTGTTGGCACGGGTTTTACACAGAGCAGCTTTTACACAGAGGAGCTTTACACAGAGGAGCTTTACACGGCGGATCTTTTACACAGGGAAGCTTGTACACAGGGAGGGCTTTACACACAGAATCTTTTACACAGGAAAGGTTTTACACACAAAAGCTTTTACACAGAGAAGTCTTTTTACAGAGTAGTCTTGACACAGAGAAGCTTGCACTTACAGAGGCTTTTGCACAGAGAAGCCTTTTACACAGAGCAGCTTTTTCACAGAGGAGCTTTTTCACGGAAAAGCTTGTACACACAGACGCTTTTACACAAAGAAACTTTTACGCAGAGCAGCTTTTACACACAGAAACGTTTACACACAGAGGAGCTTTACACGCAGAAGCTTTTAAACACAGAAGCTTTTACACGGGAAAGCCTTGACACAGAGAAGCTCTTACGCACAAGTTTTTACACAAGAGGGGTTGCACAGAAACTTTTACGCACAGAAGCTTTCACACACAGACGCGTTTACACAGGAGTGTTTACACACGGGTGCGTTTACACACAGAAGCCTCCACGCACAGAAGCTTTTACGCAGAGTGGCTTTTACACAGAGAAGTCTTTACACAGAGGAGCTTTGACACAGAGAAATCCTTCTTACACAGAGGAAATTTACACACAGAAACTTTTACACACAGACGTGTTTACACACAGGAAGTTTTACACACAGAAGCGTTTACGGCGCACTGAAACTTTTACACACAGAAGCTTTTACATAAAAAAGCCTTTACACAGAGAAGATTTTACACACACAGAGGCTTTTGCACAAGGAAACTTTTACACAGGAAAGCTTTTACACACAGAAACTTTCACACACACAAGCTTTTTACACCGAGAAGTCTTACACAGAGGAGCTTTTACGCACAAACGGGTTTGCACAGATAAGTCTTTACACAGAGGAGTTTTTGCACACTAAGTTTTTACACACAAAAAACGTTTACGCACAGAGAAGCTCTTACACACAGAAGCTTTTACACTCAGAAGTTTTTACACCAAAAAGCCTTTACACAGAAACTTTTACACAGAAACTTTGACACACAAACGCGTTTACACAGAGGAGCCTTGACACAAGGACGCGTTTACACACCGAAGCCTTTACGCACAGAAGCCTCTTTGCACAGAGTAGCTTTTACACAGAGAAATCTTTACACAGAGAAGTCTTGACACAGAGAAGCCTGTACACACAAAGGCTTTTACAGAGAGAAGCCTTTTATACAGAGAAGTCTTGACACAGAGGAGCACACAGAAGCTTTTAGACACAGACACGTTTACACACAGAAGGTTTTAAAAATAGAGGCTCTTTCGGCGCACAGAAACTTTTCCACAGAGCAGCTTGTACACACAGAAGCGTTTACACAAAAACGCATTTACACAGAGAAGTTCTTGCACACAGGAGCTTTTGCACAAGGAAACTTTGACACACAGAAGCTTTTTACAACAAGGCTTACACAGAGGAGCTTTTACACACAGACGCTTTTACACAGAGAAGCCTTTGCACATTTGAACTTTTACACACACAGAAGCCTTTTACGCACAAAACCATTTACACAAAGTAGCTTTTATCCAGAGAAGTCTTAGACAGAGAAGCTTTTACGCACAGACGCGTTTACACAGAGAAGTCTTTTCACAGAGGAGCCCTTACACACAGACGCGTTTACAGCTTTTACGCACAAACGCGTTTACACAGAGAAGGGAGCTTTTGCACACAGAATCTTGTACACACAGACGTGTTCACACACAGAAGGTTTTACAAACAGACAACTTTACGGCGCACAGAGCTTTTACATAGAGTAGTTTTTACGCAGCGAAGCTTGTACACACAGGGGACCTTTTATACACAGAAGCTTTTACACAAATATTTGTTTTATACACAAGCTTTTACACACAGAAACTTTTACACACAGAAGCTTTTACACACAGAAGCTTTTACACAAAAAAAGCCTTTACACAGAGGAGCTTTTACACACAGGCGGGTTTACACAGAGGAGTCTTTACATACGGAGGCGTTTACACAGGGAAGCTTTTCCACACAGAAGCTTCTGCACAGAGAAGCTTGCACTCACACAGGCTCTTACACAGAGAAGCCTTTTATACGGAGCAGCTTTTACACAGAGTAGCTTTTACACAGAGAAGCCTTTTACACAGAGCAGCTTTTTCACAGAGGAGCTTTTACACAGAGGAACTTTTACACAAAGAAGCTTGTACATTCAGAGGCTTTGACACCGAGAAGTCTTTTACACAGAGAAGCTTTTACACACAGAAGCTTTTACACGAAAAAAACCTTAACACAGAGGAGCCTTTACACACAGAAGCTGGTACGCAAAGAAACTTTCACAATCAGAAACTTTTATACACAGAGGGTGTTTTACACAGAAGCTTTTACACACAGAACAGAAGCTTTTACACAAAATAACCTTTACACAGAAGTGTTTACCCACAGAAGCTTTTACATACAGACGCTTTCACACATGAGTTTTTTTCACGATACTTTCACAGAGAGGAACTTTTACACAAAGAAACTTGTACGCACAGACGTGTCTACACACAGTAGTTTTTACGCATAGAAACTTTTGTACAGAGAAGTCTTTACCCATCTTTCATCATGTCTCATTTTTCATGATCATTCACCATCTGTCATCTTGATATCTTCGTTTTCATGCTCTTTTGGTCAACTCCCTCCGTCGTTTAGTTTTCATTTCGCACGGTGTTCTGTCCGTCCACGCTTTGTCCCCGCTCCCTCTGTGGCGAAGCAAATCAAGCGAGGACCCAGGAATAAATAGCGACTAGAAAAATGGGATAGAGTTAATTACATTAGCAAAAATAGCGACTAGAAGAATGTAGACGTAGCTGACACAGCATGCTGTGGTAAATTGTGGCCCCTGATGCCATCAGTGCAGACGATGTTTCAGTAAAGATCTTACGTCGATTTCGTGCAGAGCACAGCTGCCCACACCACAAGAGTTTTTTAAAAAAGGCGTGCTGTGTGCGGTCTTGCTTTTGGGTTCTCTGGCCCAACTTGTTTAAGATAGACCACACACGGCACTTCACGTGGGGTCCCTCACTGACACATCCTAGTTCCAGTGGGGGGATGATGAACTTTGCGCGTTTCCTTACCATTATTTCATACTTCCTTCCGTGGCAAAACCTCGGGTGATGGAAGAGTCTTGCTGACCAGACGTCTTTCTGTATCTGGGAAGGAAGTGGCTTTCCAGTCTTGAGAGGTCGCGTGAGTTCATTTTGAGCCCGCCTTAGGCATCTATGTCAGTTCGAATGGCGATCGCATTTACGCACCGCTGATTTCTACGGCTGTGGCAGGTCTACGGCAGAGATCATCGGAGTGCAGATATGAAGTGAAGCAGTTCGTGGAGACCGGCAGGGAACAGCGAGGCAAGCAGTTCAAATCTGTGAACTTTCAGGCGGTCCAAGTCCGTGCTGGTGATGTCTGGATCCACGTGGGGAAGATCTTGCAGTGGGAGTTCTTTCGTTATTGTCAGTCAACGTTGGCTCAGAAGCAGGTCTACTGCATCTTATACCAAAGTGATCCCTGGGATGTGCTGACCAGTCCTGGGGTCTGTGAGATTTGGGAGTACACCTATGGCAACATCCCCTCAGCCCCGGTGGTTCGCACTTTACCCGCGGGCTTTTTGCCTCTGTGGGAACCAGAGCAGAACGACCGGGAAGCCATGAGGCGAATCTCTAAGTTCAACGTTGGGAAGATCGAATGGGTCTTCATGGGGCATCTGGTGCGGGGAAACCGGAGGAAACTTAGAGATTTGCTGAGTGTTTTTTTTTTCATTTTCCTACAGTCAAATCCGGCATGACTAGGAATAAATCTATAGGACATTTTTTTTTTTAGACAATATAATTTGGTTCCCTTTTCGTAATGAAATCTGAGGAAATGCTGGCGGCATTTGAGGCGTATGCCCGAGCTGCGGCATGTGAAATTTACAAATCACATCAGTGGCTTCGAGAAAAATGACTGGAAGAATCTGGCGATGCAGCCTGGCCCGAGCGCGAGCAAGCGCGCTTGCACGTACTTTTTGGACTGTGCAGCTGTCCAACTTGTGTTTCTTCATATTCTGCAGTACAAATTGGGAGGATTTGATTGTAATACACAGAAAGTGGACATGCTTCGATTATCTTCGATTTACCTTTTCTTTTGACCAAAACGATCTCAGCATTGTTAGGAAACACAATGTGGTATTCTTGAACATGCACAAGTACTGCAACGCCAGCAACAGCTACGATCGTCTTGAGACCGTTCGACTCTCTTCGGTGTTGAGCTTTGGAGCTTTGATGATCTCGGAGCCGGTGAATGAAGTTGATACAGAAATCTTCAAGGTGGGAAGCTAAACTAAACAAAGGATTTGTTAAGGGCCGCTTTCAGCATCGGAGGGTCACCGAAAGGGGTTGGTTGAATCCCCATGTTAGTTAAAGGGACTTTTCTTTAGGAAACCTTTACATTTGGATCATGTGGAACTTAAATAACGTGGGGGCCAGAGAACTCCCCAGACTTGGATGAAAGAACTCTGGCTCTGGGTTGGAGGGTCGGTTGGTGGTGGTGGACCCATCTATTACGTTTGATCGGCTGTGATGCAATGTGAGGCGCCTCACTGTGCCTCACTGTTTGCCAACCGGAATATCCATTGATGTCAAACCGGAATATCCATTCAGGACATTGTGATCTTTGAGAAGAATCTGTTTCACAGCTACTCTCACTGGAGCCCACAGTTGAAAGATCTGCTGGGAGATAGTGCTCAGATCATTGCATTTCAGCGGCGCGCCTACGCCCTGTACAAAGAGAAGTTCGAGCCAGGAGATTGAAACAAATCCAAGCAGGAAACGAAACAAACAGGAAAAACATGTTGACCAAATCCAAAAACGCGAGATTTATGACATTTGCATCTGAAAAAATCTTGAACACTTTGTCCCTGGCTCCAATTTAGTAAACTAAGCTGCTGTAAGCGACTGAGCATTGCACCGAGTCATCGAGTCCAGGACGTCTTTTCTCTGACGCCGGAGTTTGGGACACGGAGCAAGGACGCGGGTTTTTGGGTGGCCAACTTGTGATGATGGTTCTGTAGCTTGGGACAAGAACTTGTTAATTAATCTTGTTATGTGATCTAATTATCACCACAAAGATACACAACGAAATTCATGGTTCAAATTGGAACTACTTTTCTATCTTTTTAGGGAACACTAGACCTATCTATACCTTGTGATTAGGAGCTGCCTAGTCTTCATACAAGAAGACCGCACATGACCGGCTCTTGTTGGCTTTCCGTTACGGATCAGGAGATGTCTCCAGGTCTTCGAGTGGATATTGTACAATGATACACCACTCAATTCATAGTGAGTGGCATCACATTCTAATTGTTTTCAGATTTGGTTCGGGGGGAAATCTATAGTAACTCCCTGTATTTAGGTGGATGTACCATGGTTAGCCATATGGTTTCTCTATTTTTCCCTCAATCAATCCATTTGAGCCATGAACAATACCCCTCTTGATGGTTTCACATGGAGGATATGGAGGGTTGTACTGGCGTATCAAGGATTATGAACTAACCCATGATAGTATTTTCACAAAGCATCATTTCATGGGCTTTTCACCAGGACCAGGGGCCCCTCCCATGGCTTTCCGCATTCCATCGGACGCCAGGACCGAACTGCACCGGATGATCCGGTGATGGACGGTGATTCCAGCACAAAGCTGCTGGACCCAGCGCGACCTCCGGAGGGCGAAGCCCAGCGAAACGCTTTTCAAAAATGGGCCGATTGAGGTGGTAAGGATCGGTGGTTTTCCAAAGATCTAAAAAGTGAAGAGAATTTGGATAGGTAGTCCATTGAAATGCCATGCTGAGACGTTTTTTGCTTGGTTGAGGCCGGTTTGCATAGTATTTCACCAATGTGGCTCTAGCTGGGATGGCACCGGTTCTCAATTGGTTTTCTGTCCGGAAATCTATCCTATTGTAGAGCGTTTTTCTTTTGAGACACCCAAAAAGCAGCAAAAAGTCGTGTCATTTTTCGTCACGAAAGATCAGAATGATTGAAGGCAAATGGATCTGAAAGTAGTTTTGCAAATCCGTGGTTTCTTTGGTAATGTGATAAACCTCCAATTGAGTATAGTATAGTTTATCAAACCCATGGCTGGCAACAATTGAGGTTGGCTTATGGTTTTGGCTTTACCGCGCCTGAGCAGTTTCAGAAACTCAAGTTTATAGTTTATTGGTCTTAACAACTACCCTTCATACACTGGTTATCATGTTATCCACTGGGAATCGGAAGAAAACGCAGCTCAGGTCCAAGTGAGGAGGGACCAGCCGCTGCCAGCTCTCTTGCAGCGGGTGGTCACCGACATCACCGCCGTGCCGGAACTGTGTCGTGCGCAGGCGGGCTGTTGAACTTTCAGACGTGGGAGTTGTGGACCTCCATCTCTGATCAGAAAAAGAAATCAGTCGGAGATTTTTCGGTCCACTTCTCCGAAGCAAACGCTTAGGGATTGGGTAGTTTTTCCATGTTTTTCCACTCCAAAATCCTTGGATTTTGGGGTTCTCGTTGGCTTCAAAATCCACCGGCAATTTTCCACAGAGTCTCAGGATCCCAAAATGTTCGTCTCAGCTGAGGCTTTTCGCAGATCTCGCAGGAGGGGAGTTGATCCTGAAAACGCCAGGCTTATGCCCCAGGAACCGTGTTCGCGAAGTTGGTTTTTACACAACATTTTGCGAATTAGGCTAAGATTGGGGTTTACGATAATTAGATAGTTCATGATATTTCTATACAAGACATAATATGTACATATATAGTCTATAGTCATATTTACATAGTCATCTTGGAGTAGATAGAATATGGGACATTTTCAATCCTGATTTAAACAAGATAAAAAATAGTTGGAGTATTGCAAAAAAGAAGTTTTTCAAATTTTTACGTCCCTGTTAAAACCACTTTTAGACACGGGTCTGGAGAAAACATATGGAAAAAACAACAAAATCAAAAAAACACAAAACATTAAATGGAATATCAAACAGATAGAATATTTCATCAAACCAGGTAGATGGAATATTTATCCCAAAAATTGAGAACAAAACCAGACACCCCAGCAGCTACTGCTCTGGGGGCTCCAGAAATACAATTCCAGATTCTATGTATCTGTCCACACAAGGTATGAACCAGTCCTGTAACGAAATGTTGGCATTTTACGTGGAAAATGGGTTGTGGAGAACATCACTCGTGGGGGGGGACGCCTTTGTGGCGGAAAAAAAGGTGAGTTATATACAAAAAGTGGTAAGAAATCGGTCAGTTTGGGGAACCTGACCATTTTGAGTTGTGAGATAAGAAACCTTTTGAGCTACACAAGAATTGTCCAGGACAGTTGTGTTGTCATGTTTCAAGTTTGTCTTCCCTTTTTTATTTTATATGAAAAACATCTGAAGCAATATCCTTGCAACTTAACAGCCTCGAATTTCCTGACCTGGTACTGCAAAGTACTACTCACTTTCAGGTGCGGGGATGCTTGGCAGTTAGCTGGCAATAGTACACCGGTTGTATTGTTTTCTTTCAGTCAGCTTTACCCCTTCAGAAATGCACAAAAGGAAGGGGATATCGTGCTTTGCTGTATTTCCACTTCTGAAGCTGCCCAGGGGACTCCAGAAATACAGTTCCATATTCTATGTATATATTCTCGCGAGGTAAAAACCACTCTTGTAACATCCTGTAACTGTAACGAAATGTTGGCATTTTACATGGAAAACGCATTGTGGAGAACATCACTCGTGGGGGGACCCCTTTCTGGCGAAGAAAGGCGCTTTTTTGTATAGAAAGTAGTAAGAAATCGGTCAGTTTGGGGAACCTGACCATTTTGAGTTGTGAGATAAGAAACGTTTTCAGCTACGCAAGAATTGTCCAGGACAGTTGTGTTTTCATGTTTTAAGCGTGTCTTCTCTTTTCCTTTGATGAAAAGCCTCTGGAAATATTGCACTTAAATGTATATGTCCTTGCAACCTAACAGCCTCAAATTTCCTGACCTGGTACTCATCTCTGTGTTGCTGTGTGT
>CAMXCT020002032.1:106589-118513 GCA_947184155.2 Cladocopium goreaui
GCATGCATGCATACATACATACATGCATACATACATGCATACATACATACATGCATACATACATACATGCATACATACATACATACATACATGCATACATACATACATGCATACATACATACATGCATACATACATACATACATACAATATTTACATATCTGCATATGTACATATTTACACATCATACGTGTCATATGAAAAGATATCCAAAGACCCCAATCCAGGCTGACTTTCCACCAAGGTTTGGGTCCTTTGTTAACGCCCATTTGCGCTCCTTGGGGCGTAGCGGCAAAGCAATGACTGCGCCACTTGGGCCAGTGGAGTCGTTGGCCCCTGGGATAGGAACAGATCCGATACATTCCACCAGGGATGGCCAGCAATGGTGAACCCTTTTGAACCTGAAAGAGCTGGAACTGAGGTTTTTAAAGGTTGACTACAAGGCGCGACTTGCTGGCCTTACTGTCCGGTTGCCTCAAAGGGTTGGGGTCAGAATTTCCTCCCAAATGCCGATGATGATAATGCCAATGAACATCACTAAAACACACGAATCTCTTGCTAAAAACTGAACATCTCCATTGGATTTGCTTCGTGTTGAGGCACGTGGAGAGTTATATATTGATATACCCTCCGGTAATCAACGTGGCCATTGAAAATCCACCATTTAGTTTGATGATTTTCCCAGCTGTAAACCTCCATTTAGTTCGGGGATCTACATATTTCCCAGCTAGCTACCTTTGAGGACACCGTTGCGGGTAATGGTATCTATTTGTGACGCTAACAGCTAGCGCAAGCACAGACTCCCACGGCAATGTTAGGCGCCTACGCCCGTACCCACAAACGTAGTTCCTGGTTCTGAAGAAGCGCAGCGTTGGGTGGATGGGGATTGCTTGGCAGGATGAGATCTTGGAACACTCGCGTATATATATATATGTATGTATGTATATATATATATATGGATATATGTTCCAGGAAGTTGAGAATAAAAGTCTATGGGTTTTATCAGCATGAATTCCAGCTCACATGTATTGCCTGGAATTTTGAGGACATGCAATCTGATGGTTACCTGGGCACATGTTTGTCGTCCACGGTGTCTTGGTAAATCGGATTCGTCATTCAAATCCTCTTGCTATGAGAAGAAAGTGATGCGCACATTGACAGGATTTGGAACATACATCATTAAAACTCTAGTAAGATGTTTATTATCCAGGAATATTTTCCCAGGAAGTATATGGATGCGGCTGAATATCCATATGGCATATGGGCAATGTTCAAAGCCCCGGTTGGTTGATGTTCAAAACCATCACTTTGTCACATTGTATATATAAAGGAACATACCTGCATCAAATCTCATAAATTCACCATTTCTATCATGTAGCAGCTTGCCTCAGTGGATTTCAGCCATGGCCATGGCCACACCCTTTTTGGCTTCTGAGGTTTGTGTCGCCACTTGGACACTCAAGTCATCGCTGTTTCTTTTTTTTTGGGGAGACATGACCAAAGATGGTTGGTTAATCACCACCTATGCCGTACGCCGTACATGTATGTATGTATGTATGTACGTACGTATGTATGTACCACGTACGTACGTATGTATGTATGCATGCATGTATGTATGTATATATGTTTATGTTTTTTGTTTTTTGCTTTTGTTTTTATGTATGTATGGTATGTATGTATGTTCTGTATGTGTGTGATATATGGTATGTATGTGCTGTAGGTATTCATGTATGTTATGCATGTATGTATATCATATTCTGTATGTTTTGTTTCAAATGTTTTGTGTGGTATGTATGTAAAGTATGTAATGTATGTAATGCATGTAATGAATGTCATGAATGTAATGTCTGTAATGCATGCAATGTATGTAATGCATGTAATGTATGTAATGTATGTAATGTATGTATTGTATGTAATGTATGTATGTAATGTATGTAATATATGTAATGTATGTCATGTATTTAATGAATGCAATGTATGTAATGTATGTATTATATGGAATGTATGTATGCAATGTATGTAATGTGTGTAATGTATGTATATTATGTTATGTATGTAGTGTATGTATTGTATGCGCTGTATGTAATGCATGTAATGCATGTAATGTATGTAATGTATGTAATATATGTAATGCATGTAATTTATGAAATGTATGAAATGACATGAAATGTGATGTGCTGTGATGTGTTGTGATGTGATGTAATGTATGCATGTATGTATTTATATATATATATGCATTTATATGTATATGTACATGTATATGTACATGTACATATACATATGTATATGTATATGTATACGTATATGTATATGTATATGTGTATGTGTATGTATATGTATATGTATACGTACATATAGGGTTATTTATGAAACGTGGTGGCTGAAGCCGATGGTTGATGGTTGTATCTACGTTATACATGCTTTGATAATCAACAAACATGCTCAACGACTGCAGTTTGTGTTCTATCCGTCTTCGGCCCTTTTGCAGCTGCATAGGCCACTCGGTGGCCAAGCACCATGCAGAATTGTATGAAAACAAAGATATAGAACCGAAAAAATGTCTATTTATTCGTTTCTTTATCATTTATTATTACTTTGTGATTTGTTATTCATTTTCATATATGATGTAACATGGACGAGTAATGCAAATTGATGATTGCACAGATGGATAGATATAGGTACGGTAGATATAGGTAGATAAATATGATATACCATTGGTTGCACTCCACGCTTTGGATACCCAGTGCACAAAACAGGTCACACTTGACAGAATCGATGGTCGCAAAGTCTTTCTGCAAGGCGTGGCAGACTCCAACGGTGAGGAAAGATCAGGAAGGTACAATGTGGTGCCCACCAATTATGTTTATTGGCTTACAACCCCTATCAAATAGTTCGAAATATCCATCATTATCTACCATACCTCTTAGTTATTGGGGGTTACAAACCAACTTGGCTATCTTAGGGGCCCCACATTTGAGTCAAACTTGGGGAACCCGGGATTATGAAATATCAGCATTGAAGGGGTAGTTGGATCATTTTCTGATGGGTTTTTAGGCCATTTGCTGATCGAAAAGGAGAATGGTTTGCTGAAGACCTGTGAAGGGACCGCATTGTTTCTAGAGCTGAAGCAGGACTGGCCTCAGCCCTGATGGATTCGCCCCGGTGCCGCACAGAAGATCTGTGTGGCATTTGAACGGCCCGATTGAGATGTGAAAAAAACGAGCGTGCCTTTCCAGTGGGTTTCCTTGTGGGAAAATAATGATGCCTTTCCAGTCATATCTAAGGTTTTGAGTTGCTTGGCGAGATCCGCATCAGGAACCTTAGTCCCCACTTGGTAGTATGCTGTCAACCAACTCAGCCAACATCTGTCGATTACACTCAGGGATCACCATCTCACTTTTCATTAGAGTCAAATGTCAATGTACCTCTGTATCCATATCTTTCAACACCAAGTTACACATGGATGAATTTGCAATTTCTAATACAAATTGAATTTACAATCAAAATATAGATGGTTCTGAGTTCCTCACCCCCCGTAGATGGTTGCTTTCCTGTAGTATGGTCCGGAGAACTTTCTCATTGCTGAAAAACCCTCCCGCCAGCCAACATCATACATTTACGCATGTATGTATATATATATGTATACAAATAAACAAGATAGTAACACATATATCTATTATATATATATATCCCTCTCTATCTTTATAGAGCTTAACTTCAGTTTAATCATAGTACATCTCTATAAACATCTATATGGTTCAAATATATACATATATATATATTTTCATACTTAGCACTATTGACCACTATTGACTTCTACATGGTCAGTTTAAATCTTCTCAGGAGCTCCGTGGCCGGAACTTGCACTTCGAATGCCGCGAGGTTAGCTCCGGTGGCGACAGTGAAATCAACAAGTGGCTCGGTGAAGGGCACAGGGCCCTGGTGTGAAAACATGGTGAAAATAAGGAATTCATCATGAAAAAGGGTGATTTAAACCTGAAAACATATATGAAATCATGGATTTAATCATGACACACGAATTTCAGCCACAAAAATGGCACTGGCAACATTAAGATTTGACCAAAATTGGACATGATAGGGCTTAGATTCATTGGTAAAACGAGGATTATTCCAGCTCCGTACTGGTCAGCATTTGGCTAAGAGCTGACATAATTCATCCACGATTTTTCCGTGTTTCATGATGGGTCAACGGGGATACATTCCAGAAAAAAAATCACCAGGATTACTGTTGGAAACATTCCAGAGATGATCGGGATGACAGATGGTTTTGGGGTGGGCAGATCCTGAAAGCAATAAATCCAGCTGCATGTGTGTAAAACCCCCAAACACCACTGAGATATTTCATGCAATATAGCCAATTCATACCCATGGATCTGAATTACAGTTGGGATTATCGAAGTATACAATTACTCCACTTACCAACCATTTGCTCCATTTACCAAACATCAAATCCCAAGTAAGGAGTGGTGCCCCTGGAGTTATAAGTTGGTTTATAACCTTCATGAAGTATAGATACAACACCCATGAACCCAGCAGTCGTTGGAATTTACAAACCAACTTAGGCAACATAAATCAACTATACCCTCTGGTAAACTAACATAACTATGGAAAATCACCATTTTCAATGGGTAAATCCACTATAAATCACCGTTTTCAATAGCTATGTTTGTTTACCAGAGGCCAATTCGATATACACATTAAACCCCATTAGATCTCAAGAAATCACGGTAAATCCTTAGTTTTGTTGGTTTTCATCACCATTTCTCCTCTGGTTTCAGCATGGCGCGAAAAAAAGGCTGTCGTTGTTGATCGACATTGGGGGCCTAGTGGCTTCGCTGGGAGCATTGTGGTTTGGGATCTCAGTGGGTCGTCAATGGTCCCAGATGGGCAAATCAAGGTATTTTGGTATCAACATTTGGGCTAATATCAATGTAGTGGGCTACAATGGAATATCATAATAGAGTTATATATATTATACCATATGATACCATATTTATATACCATTATCATAATTTTCATAATGGGGTTTAGTGATAAGCTCTGTGTTGGGCTACCAATCGTCTTCATAATATAGTTCATTATATCATGTCTCCATGTTGGTGATATACTCCACAATAACATGGGCTGATAAAATATAAAACTCCATTGTATCTAACAATGCGGGCTGATGCTGGGGATATACAATGTGGTGCCCCCAAAGATCGCTAAGTTGGTTTGTAAGCCCATTAACTAGTTCGAAGAATAATCACTAGTTAGCCACTATTGACTAAATAAGAACCACTATTAATCACTGTTGATCACTATATTCCCTTACATAGTCAGTTTAAATACTACACTAGGTCTAATGTTATAATCTGGATATATCATTATGATATAACAATGTAGGACTAATGATAATAACACGGGCCAATAATGATAAGCTCTGTGTTGGGCTACCAATCATCTTCATCGAAGGAAGTTTAGAAGTCAAACTTCCGACAATATGGACAGATGAAAAGAAGAGATGGAAAGGGACAGAGAGAAGAGAAAGATTAGAAGAGAGAAGCGTAGAAGAGAAAGATCAGAAGAAAGAAGATGCAGGTGCGCGAAAAGGTAGGAAAGTCGCGAAACACTGTGTTTTTCCAATGATTTGTGGCTCCTGAGGGTCGAAAAGTAGGCTCGCTAAAGCGGCGGGTGCGGAGCCAGCTGGCCAGATGAGAGATGAAAATTTGCACGCCGTTGTGGCGCGAAGCACATTTCCAAGTCAAAATGTACAAAGCACACCATTGTCGGACCACTTTTGGAAGTTGCAATGTCGAAAAAGTGCACGCCGTTGTGGCGCGAAGCAGATTTCGAAGTCAAAACGTACAAAGCACACCAGGTCCGGACCACTTTTGGCAGTTGAGATGTCGAAAAAGTGCACGCCGTTGTGGCGCGAAGCAGATTTCGAAGTCAAAATGTTAAAAACACCAGGGGTTCGGACCACTTTTGGAGGTTCAGATGTCGAAAAAGTGCACGCCGTTGTGGCGCGAAGCATATTTCGAAGTCAAAATGTTAAAAACACCAGGGGTTCGGACCACTTTTGGAGGTTCGGATGTCGAAACAGTGCATGCCGTTGTGGCGCGAAGGACATTTCGAAGTCAAAATGTTAAAAACACTAGGGGTTCGGACCACTTTTGGAGGTTCAGATGTCGCTTCGCTTCACTACACTACACTACATAACATTACACTACACTACACTCCAGTACAGTACATTACACTACACTCCAGTACACTCCACTACGCTAAATTACACTACACCACACTACATTACACTAAATGACACTGCACCACAGATAGACAGGTAGACAGATAGATAGACAGATAGACAGGTAGACAGCTAGACAGATAGACAGATGAAAGAGAGAGAGAGATAGATAGATAGATAGATAGATAGTCAGAAAAAGAGAGAGAGAAAGAGAGGAGACCTCAAGCACCTTTCGGTCCATCAGTGGATTCGCTCTGCCATCCCGGATTCACAACAACCAAGCTCTCCTATAGGTTTCCTATTTTTGAAACTTCCGCCACCGCCTTGTGCGGTACTACTGGTAATATAGTTCATTATATCATATCTCCATGTTGGTGAAATACTCCACAATAACATGGGCTGATAAGAATAACTCCATTGTATCTAACAACGCGGACTGATGTTGGGGTATATTGGAGATATAGTGGAGATATAATGGGATCTAATGGGGAGATGGCGGAGATTTGTGTTCGTACTGATAATATGACTTTGGGCCGTGTCTGAAAATGAGGGATTACCCCAAATGTTGGTAAACCATTTGAATTTAGGGATACCAAAATTTCAGACAAACCTGGATTCGGTTGGAAATTGCAGAAGTGGTGAAACATGGCAATGGACCACTTTCATCCACTTTCCATTTATAGATGATCTTACCATAAACATCTCCATTGGGGATTTCCCAGCCATTGATCACCTTCAGGGTCTTCCAAGATGGCTCTTTTTGGGACCAATCGAACAACCTCCGTTCCCAGCGAGGTACCTCTTCAAGACCAACAGCCAAGGCAGCTTCACGGCCAAGCATTTGGAGGCCGTTGAGGGAAACTGGTGGCAGGTCGGAAGCTTTGAGTATGTAATCCCATGTAATCCCATCAATCCCGTCCGCTTTCATTTTCTCTACAGAAAGTACAGGCCTCCAAGATGCACTATTTTACCAGAGGCTTCCGGGGGGCTAACTTGATAGGGGATTGCTGATTTTCAGGGAGCCTCACAGTGAAATGCCAGCTTTGATGCAATTTGAAGATGTATGGAATCTTCCAGGGGATTTGTGACTATGTTACCATCTAGTTGTAGCACATTTACTATCATTTATTTGTCTTCCCCAGCAATCACAGATAATCACAGTGTTTCCCCAAAAAATCATACACCCATTGTTTTTCTACTACGAAATGCTGAAAACTTGTGTCTACCACGACACCCCATAGCCATGGTGAGGAGAGCAAGGATTTGAGTCGTCAACCTTCGGTGACCTTTGCGGACGTGGCAGGTGGGGTGCCACCATTGAAATGTCGTGGAATTGGTAGAGCTGGTGCGAAAAAAGCTGGATCTTTATTTTATATCGATATATGAAGTACCTTCTGGTAAACTAACATAACTATGGACAAATCACCATTTTTAATGGGTATATCAACTATTTCTATGGCCATTTTCAATAGCTTTTTGTATGTTTACCAGAGGGTAGACAATGGGGTGCCACGAAATATTCCAGGCATGGAGGGAACTAAGGAGGAGCTGTTGGGAGCCAAGGGGAAGATGTTCGGTTTGGGGGCCGAAAATCTGTGGCTTTTGTGATGTTTTGTTCACAGAATTTTACGACATATTTAAAGCCCCAGAACATAGTAAATCTAGTGACCTAATGAACTTTTAAATAGTGATCAGATGTGACAAAAATGACTTTTTCTGTTTTTTTTTTTCCGGTGGTAGTTAATATGGTAATCCATTTCAAGACTAAGTCATTAAATATCACCCATGTGGTCCCTATCCCCACATCTCAATCCAGTGGCGGCACCAAGGCAGGAGGTCATTGCCTACTTGCGCCAGCCCGGCGAAGCTTGTGGTACTTGGAACGGAGATCCAGGGGACCCAGTTTCAGTTTAGCAAGATGGATATGAAATTTCCAAGCGCTTGATGAATGGACTATCCCCGGTAAAATATGGCTTGTGGCTTAGAAACCACTCACTTGTTGGCAAGTCGTCAGATAGGATGGGAGAATTTGCATCCATTGAATTCATGTTTCTCAAAATTGGATGAACAAAATTCCACACTGCCACACTTCCCCCATCCGAAATGAGCGCTGGCCAGGCGACCCTGACAGATTCTATGCTCTTGGCCAGGGGCCCAAAAAAGTCCCCAGGGCGGGTAGCTGGACGTCTTTGGAGCTAAGCGGGTTCCAAATCCGAAATGGGGGTACACCAAATCATCCAAGTCAATTTAGTTTTGAAACCCATGGTGAATTGGGGACCCCCCATTCTATGAAAGCCACATTTTAGGGGGAAACAACACACACACACACTTGTATACATAGATAAACATCAAATTTTGGGGCACCCTATTTTCAGACAAATCCATTTTAGAGTTTCAGTTATTGTGTGGGTGTCTATCCCACAAGCCAATTGGTGGTGGGATAGACACCCAATCCGCCCAGATTTCATGGGGACCTCCAAGACCATTGTGGTTGTCGTTTTCCCAAGATTATTCTACCAGTACCGCACGGTCGGTGGTGGTGGAAGTTTCAAAAATAGGAAACCTATAGGAGAGCTTGGTTGTTGTGAATCACGGATGGCAGAGCGAATCCACTGATGGACCCGAAGGTGGTTGGAGTTGTGCTTTTTGAAATGGTTGCAGTGGTCACCTCACCACAACTGCTGGATGTAGCGTGGTGTAGTGCAGTTGTAGTTGTAGTTGTAGTGTAGTGGAGTTGTAGTTGTGTGTAGTGTCGTCAGTGTAGCGTAGTTGCAGTTGTAGTTGTGGTGTGGTGTAATGAATGTAGTGTAATGTAGTTGTAGTTGTAGTTGTAGTTGTAGTTGTAGTTGTAGTTGTAGTGTAGTGTCGTGTAGAATAATTAGTGTAGCGTAGCGTTATGTAATGTAGTCGTGTAGTTGTAGTTGCAGCTGCAGTTGTAGCAGCAGTTGTAGTGTACTGTGATGAGTGTAGTGTAGTGTAATTAGTGTGGTGTAATGTAGTGTAATGTATTTGTAGTTCTAGCTGTAGTAGTAGTGGTAGTGGTAGTGGTAGTGGTAGCTGTCTGTCTGTCTGCCTGCCTGCCTGTCTGTCTGTCTGTGTCTGTCTGTGTCTGTCTGTGTCTGTCTGTGTCTGTCTGTGTCTGTCTGTGTCTGTCTGTGTCTGTCTGTGTCTGTCTGTGTCTGTCTGTGTCGGTCTGTGTCTGTCTGTGTCTGTCTGTGTCTGTCTGTGTCTGTCTGTGTCTGTCTGTGTCTGTCTGTGTCTGTCTGTCTGTGTCTGTCTGTGTCTGTCTGTGTCTGTCTGTGTCTGTCTGTGTCTGTCTGCCTGTCTGTCTGTCTGTCTGTCTGTCTGTCTCTCTCTCTCTCTCTGTCTCTGTGTCTGCAAGTTTGAGAACGAAGCTATTCTGCGAGACTTCCTCAGTTTGAACTTGACAACATCAAAAACACAGCAATTCTGCGAAACCTCGATTTTCGAAGTTGACAACGTCAAAACCGAAGCAATTCTGCTAGACTGCTAGACTTCCTCAATTTTCGAAGTTGACAACATCAAAAACGAAGCAATTCTGTGAGACTTTCTTAAAAAATGGAAAGTTGAGTGCAGAGCTGACGGCCTCGTACTAATGCGTTTTGCGATTTTCCATTCCATCGGTCTAAAACATTGCACCTGCCACGAAAAAGTTAGGCTAGGTCATACGAAGTGCTGCACCTGGCACGCAAAATCATCTTGGCAAACCTGAAGATCTGATGCTACAAAATTCAACCCCTCTCAGGAAATAAGCGCCCTGACCTCCTAACATGTCTGTTGGAGATGTCTCTTATAATGTGCCTCTTTGCAGATCCTCTCAAGGTCCGAGACCGTCTCGTCAGTTTTTAACACTTTTGACTTGTGAATGTGCTTGGCACCACAACGGTGTGCAGTTTTTCGACATCTCAACCTCCAAAAGTGGTCCGAACTTGAACCTGTGGTGTTTTTAGCATTTTGATTTTCAAATGTGCTTCGCGCCACAGCCGCGCACACCTTTTCGAAATCTCAACTTCCAAAGGTGGCTCGGAGCTGCGGTGTTTTTAACATTTCACTTCCAAATCTGCTTCGCGCCACAACTGCGTGCAATTTTTGATCTTTCATCCTGTCACATGGCTCCGCACCCGCTCTTCTCTGATCTTCTTTCTTCTCACTCTTTCGCTTCTCTGACTCTTCCCACCTCTTCTGCTTCATCTGCCCATATTATCGGAAGTTTGAAGTCTAGATTTCCTTCGACCATAAGAAATTATGAACAACATCAACCCCTAGTATGGTTGGTCTTGCATTGCCATTTTTGTTGGTTAACTTGCGCCATTGAAATTTAGTTTCTGGTAATCAAACGTGGTTTGCTGGAAAAACCTCAATTGTAGATGATTCTCCCAGCTATAAATCCCAATTTTTTACGGGATTTCTCATCATCCAACCATTATTTATTAGTTAAATCCACTTATATTTTGATGGTGAAAACCAAACTTGAATGATCAATCATTAACCAACAGAGGTTTGAGGACACCAGAGGGTAATGAAACAACTGGCTTCAGGCGCCCAGCCGCCCCGTGGCATCCTCCTTGCGGGACCCAGCGGCACTGGCAAGACGCTGATGGCCAGGGCAGTGGCTGGCGAGGCTGATGGGATGATCAATGCTGATTTTTCATGGAACACCAAAGATTTTTCATATGGACCAGCAGGAATCTCGGTTTGGGTACCCAGCAGGAACATCTTAATTTGATCGGGTGGTAATAGCTGTAAGAAACTTCCATCGCAGCTGAATCACTTCGACCTGCAACATTTGGAGTATGTCAGTTCAGGTGGTAGATCGTTTATTCATGTTTATCCTCTTACTATCTCATGATTTACAGTTTTGTTTTGGTACAGATACCGTTACCAGAGTTTTCAGATGGCGCCAGGCCGGAGTGCCCTTTTTGTATGCCAGTTCGGCCTCCTTTGTGGAGATTTTTGCCAGAAACCCAGTGTTTTTGTTTTTCTGTGGTGTGGTGAGTTGTAGATCTTCATCCATAGGATCTGTGGTTTATAAGCGGCCATGTATAACCACCACCTTTTAGCCCTGTTTCTGTTTGTGGGTTAGGCAAGAAATTTTCTGGGACATATTTCACCTCACTATTAGCCCCACGTGTTCCAAAAGAGATGGGGGGGCTTCCGGATGCCACGTTCAGCCTAGAAATATTTCTGGAACCACTCCCACTTAGATTGCAGATGCTGGGATGCTCATGCATTCCGAAGAGAGCGAAATCCAATTTTTAGGGAAACATGTCCATCAGGGCAATGACCCCAGAGCCTCAATTCCATCTGGCCCCAGCTGAACATGAAACCAACCTGTGAAGAGTGAAGTGACAAAAATCGATGTAACATGAAATCATCCAAGCGACAAGGATTTGTTTTGTGGGGGACGTGTGACAGCTGTGAGGGTCCCCACTTTGAGTTTCCCAGGTGGGCCAGGGAGCCCTGAGGATCCGACAATTCTTTGAGCAGGTGACGGGGGGTGGCTTAATACAACGACCAATTTTGTGGGTCTAATGCTATGGATCCGAACCCTGGCATGCCAGTGACCAGGAAAAAGCATGTTGCCATAGAGCGACTTTGGGATGGTCATTTCCCCATTACTTGGGGTTTGCTTAGGTATAGAATTCTGACCTATAGCCG
>CAMXCT020002033.1:0-17500 GCA_947184155.2 Cladocopium goreaui
GATTCATCCTTGGTCAGGACCGCACCCTGAGTGCCTGTGACCACGGAGCGGAAGTCTCCATTGAGGTTCACTGCCTTTGGCTGCGAGCGGTGCAATGCAAAGTTTGTGGCTCCGGAAGGCGCAACAAAAATAACAAAAAGATCAGGTATGTGTTCCACTTTTCCTGGAACATATACATTGTATGTAATGTAACCTAACGTAGTATAAAGTAATGTATGTATACCATTATATAATTACCATTATATGTCATATTTCCAAATGCATAGAATCATAGAACTATGAGAATCGTGAGACTGATGCCAAGTTGGCAATGGAAGTTAAGGCCCCCACCACCTTGGACCAAGCTGATCGAAGCCATGTTCCAGTCGACGTGTCTTGGGTGCCCAATACAGTGGTTAGCACCCAATTTCGTACTTGCCGTGCTTGCTGCTGTGCAGAATTTTGGCCTGACGCGAAGATCTCCAACCTCAAACCTTCTATGGTGAAACAATTTGAGACATGAGATGAAACCATGCTGAAATCATGATGCCAATTCAATGCCGAATCAGTGTGGCCTGATGAGTCAACAGCGCTGGTGACCACAACACCAAAATCTGCTCTTTCTTTCAGCTTGGACAGCCTGCAGGACCGGAGATCGCACTACTTGGGAAGCAGCAGATAGCTGCGCAGGGGACTTTACAAGATTCTACGAGTAGACATACATAGATGGACCAGTAGATTGTCTAGTAGACTCTAGAAATCTCTAGATTGTATATTGTCATGTATCTTCTTTCGGCCAGGCTGCGGAAACTGGATCATGATGTCGAACTTAGAAGAAGGTGATACCTTCCAACCTCATAAAATTGACCACCTGTCTGCAACTCCGCAAACTCTCTGGCAAACATCTGAGTGGTCAACTCCATCTTTCACCACGGCAGGCTTTCTGCACTGAGTCTCCCTGAGACAGACAAGCGTCAAGGCACGGCAAGTCATGTTGTACTGGATCACCTATGGATCTATGGGAACAAAGGAGGCTAAATCCATCGACTTAAACAAAAATTCACAAAACTTGTTTGTGGGTAGGTTGCACTGCATGAAAATCAGTGTTGCAACTGCTCACCAAATGCTGCCTTGACTTCAGGCTCGTCTGGAGAGGAGCAAACCTTGAGGAATCCAGGCATTTTCAAGCAGAAAATTGCCATTTTCAGCCAAGAGTTTCAGCAAAGAGCATCAAAAAGCAAACACGATGAATCTTCATCAGTTGCACAAATAAAGACAGGAAAAGCTCGTCTACTCGTAGACAAGACCCTACTCGGCTTGGGTGTTCAAGATGTCAAAAAGTCATTAAAATTCTGCAACAAGCAACTGCCTGAGAGTCACAACTCAAGCATGTTCCATTTGGATTCACTACTTTCACACCACCAACTTCGGCATAGGTGGTGTTTGAATCAACGAAGGCATCCTTAGTCCGCTTGTGTGAATCATGTCTTTCCATGCACTTGCCAACAAACAAAATTACCTGTTGGAATATTGCTGCAACTGACAAATGCTGTCTGGTGTTTGGTTGGGGCAGATTTCGCACAAAAGGCACTGCTGCTGAGCCTCAGCCTTAAATTTGAGAATCAATACTCTCAGATGCTTTGACTTTTCCAAAGCTTCAGCATTCTGCCGGAAGCCCATCATCTTTCCACATAAGGCCTAAGCAGCAAAGCTGTGTGAAGAAATCTTGAGAAACGTCAGCATTCTTGCCCGGACCTGATAAGGATCTGAGACCATCTAGGGCGCTTACCACTTTGGCTTGAAGAAAGATACTCCACACAAGTAGAACCTTGGCTTGGAATCAAAGCTGGGCAAACGTGTTTCAAATGTTGTTTTTCACCACTTGCATAGTTTGATGATTTTCTATTATTCTTGATGGGACGTTTTCTGCAGGACCATCAATCAGCATGCTAGGTCAGGTGGGAGGAAACTCAATGAAATCAGGACCAGAAAGGCGCAACCAATCGGATCAATCAAGGCAAAATGCCTATACAACCATGAAAGAATTTCCACCACGTGGCGCATATAAATCTCAAGGGCAGCTTATTTTTTTTTGCCGTATTCAGGTACACAAAAAGATGACTGGAGCTCGCATCAGAAGAATATATTGGGAGCAAATTAGAAGGTTAGTACGTGCTTCAATTCGATGTGAACTGGAACAATTTCTACCTCCGCACATTTCGCAGAAACGACTATGTCGGCCCTACTAGCATCATTTCATTTATACCGAAAGGCCGAAAGATGCATGTTTTTCAAATAGCTCAATTTTTTAGGTCTACAAGGGATGTCTGTAGAAATTGATCCCTTTACTCTAGCACTCGCGAAAGGTCAATTCTCCCTGAGACTGCGCAACTTAATGTGTTCAACTCTTGGTCGATGCGACGTGAAAGCACGTTGTTTTTGGAATGTTTCGTGAATAACGGCTGAGTCAGAATTACTCTCGTATTGTTTGCAGCGCGCAGGTCATTCACATCAAGTCCAAGTATGCAGGTCTGCTCAGCTTTAAAAATACTAAAAGCGTCCAACTTGCTGACAAATCAGCAATGTGCCAGGTACACTGTCCAGCGCCTCCATGTGCCACCGCCACAACACTGTATATGTACGGGGTATGGTCATCCCGTCCTCATTAAGGATGCTGGGTATATATATATATATAAAGATGCATCTGTTCCATTTGTTCCACTCCGCAGCGATTTTGTCAGAAAATTAAATAAAAAACAAAACCTTCTCAGGAAACATCCATCCCCTTTCATCCAGACTCAGGCTATTGCCGGGCCAGACCCCAGGCGACATAGCCACATTTCCTTTAATCCCACCCAAAGTGCCAAGCCATACCTCAGGCCTTCAGGTCCAGGATTCGCATTGGAGGATGTTTCAAAAGGTTAAACTTACAAAAACCGAGCTGCTGCACAAACGTTTGGGCCTTTTGTGGCTCTTTTAGGTCCATGTCTCGTCTTCCTACCCCTCCATCAAGGACAAGCCTCGGGAGGGGAGGGCGGGACTTGAACCACAACACTAGGGAACACATATAACACATATGCATCTTAACCCCCGGGGTCGGGAATACAAAGATGCATCTGTTCCATTTGTTCCACTCCGCAGCGATTTTGTCAGAAAATTAAATAAAAAACAAAACCTTCTCAGGAAACATCCATCCCCTTTCATCCAGACTCAGGCTATTGCCGGGCCAGACCCCAGGCAACATAGCCACATTTCCTTTAATCCCACCCAAAGTGCCAAGCCATACCTCAGGCCTTCAGGTCCAGGATTCGCATTGGAGGATGTTTCAAAAGGTTAAACTTACAAAAACCGAGCTGCTGCACAAACGTTTGGGCCTTTTTTGGCTCTTTTAGGTCCATGTCTCGTCTTCCTACCACGGCCCCCAGTCCTTCCAGTCTTTAAGACTGGAGGCTCAAGTGTTGAAAAATTTCGTTTCTGGGAAACTTGCGCAAAAACATTCAAATAAGGTTTCAGATTGGGATCAGATCTGGGCAACTGCATACTCGCAAGCATGCTCAGCCCCTCATTGACGTAAATACGGGCAGTTTTTTGGGAAGCCCATCTTCCTTGGATGAGCAATCGGTCTAGAGATTGATGCTTGGAAAACCAGTACGTGGCGCCCCCACGTCTAAGTGAATACGGGCGAAACTGATAGCTTTCAAGGTGGAGTGCGGAAACGCAGTCATTAAAAAGTTTGCGCCAGTGGGCGGCTGATTTCACAAAAGGCGTCGTGGACTGAGCCAGAGACTTCCATTGTTTCACCAACAGAACAGCCGGTTCAAATCCCAAAATGACGCTTTCAGCGGCACCTTGTCTTTTTCCGCCTTTTGTCAACCCCAAACTGACAACAACTTGTCTATCCTTGCTTCCACAAAAAAGGTGGCTTGATCGGAGCCCTAAGATCTCCCCGGTTCTCAACATGCAGTAAAATCCTACTAATAGCGAGACAGCAAAAGAATTCCAGCCCTTGAAGAACGCCCACCCCGCCATGCATGAACCACGTGATCAGGGATAGGTGGCGCTCGCGCCGGAATCTCATTGATTGACCAAGTCTTGAGAAGTCTCCACGCCCCTGGTAAATTGTGGCGTAGATCCGGTTAGAGATCCTGAAGCCCTGCCAGAGTGTCGCACGCCTGGGCTCGACCAGCTCCTGTGCTCCACAGGTAGTCCACATAGTCAGCCACCAACCCGTCCAATTTAGACTTCTGTTGGGGTAGCACCAAGTCAGCGTTTTTGAGGTAGGTGAAAAAGTTTTGCACGGCAGCGGCATATCGTTTTTTCGTGGCAGGCTGTACAGTAAGCTCCTTCAGACTCCCTAGTCTACGGCGTTGGGCGGCACGGTCTTGGGGCAGGGCGGCTTCAAGCACCCTTTTTCTTGACATTCCGGAATTTGGATTTCACCCGCTGTCCCCACCTTGATGGACGATCAGACGGGTTGTCATCGGTGTGGACATAGGCCCACACGGCTTGCACATTCCCCGCCAAGACCAATGCATTCACCCTTGCCATAGTACGTCGGAGCCTTCGGGAACTACTGCGGCCACGCGATAACGTGTGCAAACACACCAAGCTATCGGTCAAGTGGACCAGCCTACATGCCACGTGCTGCTGCTTTTCGATTCGCCACCTCAAAGTAGTCAAAACTGCCCGCAGTTCCAAACTGTTGATGTGCTCGGCCCCGTGGCGCCACCGCCAGCCAGCAATGATCTGCCACTTCCACAATTTTGAAGGGACGCTGGCCCGCAACCTGTGAAATTTCGCCATCTGAGACGTAGGGGTGTTCAGTAGTATGTCTTCTCCCTTCACGGATACCAGATTCCCCAGCTTACACGCCAGGGCATAAGGATCAGTCTCACATGGTTTGCGACTGGGGTTGAGGGGAAGCCGCGACAATCGCCCTTGAATGAAAACATGCTGACCTGATGAACAATTATCCAGAATTCCCTGAGGATCCAAGCGACCAATCCAACCCAGCCATGAAAAGAGTTGCCCTAGCAGGAACCCTATACTACCGGCACTGACCAGCTGTTTCCGAGCAGAGTCAAGCGGACATCGTTGTAGTCAGCCTTTTTGCGCTCCGTTTTCCCACAGCATGTGCTCGTGTAGTGAAGTGGAAACCCCATCATGAGCTCCCGCTCCGAGACGTCAGGGATCCTAAAGTCCCCGGTCCGGCTGACCAAGCAGTGGGTGTCCTTGTACTGGTAGGGCGGAAAGCGGAACCTGTCTTGGTGCCATCGCTCCAACTCATGCAAACTGCACTGCTGCACCCCCGCCGGCTTCCTCCCCGCACGGTCTCTCGGGCGACTCGTGGTAAACGTAGGGAAGGCCTTTTCAGGGTCCACCTTCCACCAGCCGGCGCGGATCACCTCCTCGGTCTTTTGGTTTCCTGACAGCTCCAATTTGACCAAATCACCGCTGTGGTCAAGCCGCGCATTGTCACACTCATCAATTTCCCAGCTTAGCCAATACAGGCGAGGTCTGTGACACCAGGTGAAGGACCCGGCATCGCAGAAGAGGGGATCTGCGCCATAACCCTGGCTCATTGTTGCGCGGTCCTGCTCATCCATAGAACCCACGGACTCCATAAGCGTGTGGACAGGGCACCACCGAAACGCATGCCGAACCAGGTCACGTACCCGCGGCACGTGCTGGAACAGGCTCGACCGCTCATCCCGCAAGGCTCCCCTGCGATCAGGGTTTAACCCCGACACACCTTGGCAGGGCGGCCCGGCCCCAATCAACACCAAACTGCATTGTGAAAACTGGCAGGCCCACTGCTTGACCATGTCCTCTGTGATATCTACCACTGAAGAAACGGTGAGGGTACCTGGATAGTGCGACTCCACGACTCTCTGGGCCGGCTTGTGGCACTCCACAGACACATAGCCCAACCAAGGCAACCCTGAGCGCCCCGATCCCATCGAAGAGCCCGATGGCAAAGACCATCAGGTCGTCCCCGGGTTCAGGGACTTCTCCCCGCAGGGCACCACCACTGACCATTCCTCCAAGAGCCGTAAGCCTGGTCGAGGCACAGATTCCTCCCCCTTGGCTTGAGGCGTCACTGCAGGTCACCATGGGATGCATGTCTAATCTAAAATCAAGCCGCGCTAGCGGCAGCAACCCCAGGAAGCGCAGCACTTCCAGACGGCATGCAGCCGGCGTGGCCCGTACTCGCTTCTTGTAGCGGTCATAGGACAGAATGTGCATCCAGACTTGGTTGAGGCTTCCAAGGAGCGGCCGGCGAAACATGCTGATATACACCAGTCCCCCGCAAACTACCTGCCATTGTCGCTGTGTCGCCGCCGCACGTTGACAAAGGTCAAGGGCAAGACTGAAGTACTTCACCAACTTAGCCTCACGGGGATAGGCGACTCCAGCCACCCCATCCACCGTTGCCCCTTGAAGTTCACATTGCGAGGATCGCTCGACCGCCTTCTTCAAGTTCCTTGGCACCCCCCATTTTTCGTACTCGTTCCTCAGGGACAATACCCCGGCGGCACAACTCCCTTCCAAACTCGTCACGTCCGTCTTGGAGACCTTTTCCAGAAGATCGTAGTTGTCCAGGTAGATTCTCCAATTTGTGCTGTGATGGCTGAATTCACGGTCCTTGCGGAGCTCCGCCTCAGGGCGATTACCCCCCGCGTCTCTGTCTCCTGCTGGGTCCGCACTCCATTTGGCGAGATTCCTGTGAACATGTTGGGCCAAGCTGACCGAGTTGGCAAAACCCATGGGTAGAACCCGGCTCGCCAGGTAGACCCGTTGCCCCGACAGGTCACTTGGCAAGATCTCGGGCGGTACAAGCTTATTGAAAGCAAGGAACTTGGTCCATGAAATGGGAACTGACATCACGTAGAAGAAACACTTCACGTCTTCGCTACTGACCAGCAACTGCTCATGGGGTTGTAAGAAAAAAGGACTCATCGTACTCCATGACGGCAAAGAGTCGATGTCCCCCGCCAGCGGCTTACAGAGCTTGTTCAAGGGGATAAGGTTCATTATCAACCTATACACCTCGACACCCTCAGGGGTGAACTCTTCTTTGCTGACCTCAAACATTCCATTGAGCAACGGGCCTTGATCAGTGCAAAAAACGTCCTCCTCGGGGATAAAAACACACACCCTGGAGGCTACCAGCCCTTGGCACACTGCCGGCCAGTCTTCGTCGGAAACCATGGCCCTGGGCCTGGGTACACTTCCCCATTCGGCAGACGGTTTGAGGTACCTCTCAAAATGGAGTACATAGTCACGACACCCGTGACTACAAACCTCCGCAAGTGGGACAACACCCACCTCCTTCGGAAGCGCCGGGCCAATACTACTCCAAGTGAACCACTGGGCCACCTTGACTTCATCACCTTTATAGTCAATGGATCGAACCGAGAAAAACTCTGACCAGTTCACACCAGAGACAGCTTCCTTCAGATGTACCACTCTCTTGACATCCTTCAGGATCTCGCCCATACAAGCACGCTGGGCATCATTCAGTTCATCTTCACTGGTCAAATCGCTTCCCCAAAACGAGTTCAAACTAACACAAACACACAAACACGAGAAAACTTCAAACTCAGTCAACCCTGGGTCAAAAACCAGCAAACGTTCCCTAGAGGTGGGCAGCGGAAATATCCCTCCTTTGCTTCCTCTGCCCGTGGTCTGGCTGCGGAGTGACAAAACCTCTAGGAGATACTGAAACAAATCACAACAGGGGTAAACCATCAATGCAAGTATTCCCAAAAACCTTTTTTCCTCCATGGCACTCGAGCGGCTGATGGTCGCCAGAAACGAAGTGGCCTGTGCTAAGGTCATTTGACCCTGTCGCCACTGCGATGGGCTCCGCCGCCACAGGCGATGATTGCTCCGAGGCTTTATAGGGCATCCCACCGGTCGCCAAGCCTCGAAGGGAGAGCTGCTTCAATTTCTCCGCCGGGGAGGCCACTGCCAATCCTCCCTCATACGGCGCATCCTCAATCTTTTCGCTCTCCACTGCGACCTCACAAGGCTCATCTGGCCTCGCACCAAAACCTTTGTTCAGGGCTATCTTCCCCGACATTGCTTCACTCCTCTCTTTCTCCCTGCTCAGCTGGCTTTTGGCGTGGAATCCTCTGGCTTCTTCCATTCTCCCTTCTTTCCTTGTCCTTTCCCTCCTTTTTTGCCATCTGCTCCACGCCTGTAGTCCTCTTTTCCACTGCCCTTTTTTCCTCCCCCCTTCTGCGATCCTAGGGGTCTGCCTTCGGGCAAAGAGGACATCCATCTTGTTTTGGACTCCTCGAACGCTATGCGCTGCGCTTCCCGCATCTCTGCTGCATCCGTGAGACTTGATTGCTCGCTTGGCAATAGCTCCAACTTTTGGGCTACCGACCAGTGGGTCCCGGATAGCGTTGATTCTGCACTCTTCACCCTCTGCAGCAGCAAGTCGAGGCATTGTGCCGCCTTCCCTCGCGCTAAGAGGTCGGAGGCAGCGCAAAGTGTGAGGAGCTCCCGACTCATCGGACCACTTGATTTCTTTTGCAATACCTGACGGTAGTATTGAACTGCAACCACTGGGAGAGTATTCACGCCTTCGGCCTCTCCCAGGGTCTGGAGGAGGTTCGCTCGCATCTGTCCCAGGGCTTGATTTGCCAGAACGCCTGGGTAGGCGTCGGCAATCCCCCGCACGCGAGCTGCTTGCTGGAAGATCGTCTCCGACTCCTCTTCCAACCGGGCTCCTGGTGAGCTGCCGCTCGTGCTGTCTGAGTCGCTGCTGGCTTTCTTTCCCTTTTTCTTCACATACCTCTTTGCCAACCGTAGTGCACGGCTCCTCACTTTGTCCAAGGGATCTAGCCCCGTACCTGCGAACAACGCTTTTGGCTTTTTCTGGGATGCCTGTCTGGCCTTCGTCCCGTCCAGGGCTGCTACCCCGGAGACGGAGTCCCCGCTGGTGGAGCTCTTCTTTCTTTCTTTTTCTTTCTTTTTCTTTTTCTCCTTCTTTTCCTTCTTGCCCTTCTCTTTCTTCAGCTCGGCTCCAGTGCGGGGCGCGTCGGCTGCTTTGCGCCTCTCCTCCATCTCCGTGCGGAGTCTTTCCAACTCGTCCGGCCCCTCGAGGCCGGCAACCTTCTCTAGATTGTTCACCCAGGGCTCCTCCCCGTCGGCCGGCCTCTGCTTTCGGATCCGCAGTCCATGGACTAGATCTTCCGCGGTCTCCTCGTGGTTGCAAGCCGGATTGCAAAGAAGAACCCTCAGTTCTAACCTCGGCTGGCCACTCTGAAGCTTGAGAATGCCCTCGTCTGTCGTTCCCGTGGGTTTCAGCCTCACTTCTACGTGATTCCCCGAATACAGGGTTCCGACCACGGCTCCTGCGACCTTGCAGGTCCTGTGGAAGTATCGCGCTTCCTCCACCACCAGACCTGTCTCGCCGCGGAGCCAATCGAGGCTCATATCTCCCCCTCGGACTGTATGGCCGGCATCCCAAGCCACCTTCTGAGGCTGAGCGCGGTCCACATCCGGCGGAACCCCGGCAGGGCGCCTCAGGGTCCTCCGACCCCGCACCAGGGCTACACCTCTTGCTTTGGCTTTCCCGACTCCTTTTGGCTTTGCTTTGGCTTTCACTCGCACTTTTGCCATAGGATGCACTTTCGCTTTTGGCGCCATGTCAACCTTGGGTGTCTCTTCCGGTTCTTCCAGTAATTGACTCCTCTGAGGTAATGGTTGTACCCCTTCCACCTGTCAGGGTTCCTGTGCCCCGAGCTTCCGCTTGACCGTCCGTAGTTTCTGCTGTCCCGATCTTCCTTCGGTGGTGAGCCTGCTGGCTCTGGAGGTGGTCGGCTCCCGGCAGGGATTGGACCGTCGTAGCTCCTCCGACCTGCTGACCCTCTAATGGGGATCTGTCTCAACTCGAACCGTCTCAATCTCAGCCTCCTTGTCAGGTACCCCACTGCCAAAAGGCCCTGGCACACCAATCTCCACCAGGTCGCTAAGGGCTCCCGCGCAATTCCGCAAAGCGGTCAACACCGATCCTTCCTGGTACCGGCTTAACTTCCCACTTTGCAGCAGCCCGCCGATGCGTAGGTAGGTCTTGCAGCTAGAGCAAGTTGGAGCACCGTTGAAGCTATGGCAGTGGGGACAATCACCCATACATACAGTGACTTGAACCACAACACTAGGGAACACATATAACACATATGCATCTTAACCCCCGGGGTCGGGAATACATAGATAGAAGATCCCCACTATTCCTCACTACCTGAATTGATGACAATCCGACCCCAATACCGGCAGCTTACCCGAGTTTTGACAATGGCACACATGGCTATCTGCTAACATGAAAACCTCCCCTGGAACACAGTTTGGCATCTTCTGGCTATGTCGCATGCGCAGTGCAAAGCGTTCCCTCTGTTGCAACAACGTTCTCAGTTCTCAGCTGTTTGACTTGCGGCTTACAGAATAGCACATGCATACAGCTTTGGACAGTGCCAAATACAAGACAGCGTTCCAGGAGCTCGTCAACCAACAAGTAAAGAGAATAAGTGGAATAAACCCAAGGGTATCCGGTACCGGCAGAGTGTAACCAAGACCAAAGGTTTGATGCCCCCGGGAAAAAGGTAACCTCCTTGCCTAATAAAAAGCTTGTTAGCTTCAGGAACGTCAAACATGAGCCTGCCACGCGCCCCTTACGCTAAGTACTTACTGAAAGCCCTTCAGAAGGCCAAAATGTGCAAATGTGTACCACGTGTACACCACATTGTACCACTAGTTCCTGTCATGGACTGGACACTCGGGATCCTTTCGATGACTAGTGTGCCAAGATGTCCCAGGTTCTGTCAATCCCACATGGATCAATATCCATGGCAAATACGCAAGTTTGAAAGACGACTATATTGCTTGCCTCGATGTTATCTTATCCAGTTTTGCATTCTTGAATGTTCAGGAAGCGTGCCTTGCTGGAATTGTTACTTGCAAATCTTAGAATCAGACTTCACCTAGCCCTCGAGGTATCGTGAATCCAAATGACACGCTGTGATATTGCAAACAGGGCACTGCATTGATTCTCATCACCTTAGCTTGTTCCAGGTACTAACAATCAGTTGCCTCGAAACAATTCGATTACAAATGGATGTCACACGATGTCACCCTTGCTCAGAATGATGAAGAGGTTTTCCAAGGGACATCCACAGGTCGGCTTGCAAATCAAAGCAAGCTTCCTGCAGTTCTGGCAGTTCTGGCAGTATGAAACTTTTGGCCTTTCCAAATTTCCACAAGCGAACAAAATGACACCGTCCTGTGGATCCGACCTTCATTCAGGGAGCACTACCGTGTTGGAGTGCTTGAGCATGGGCGGCGGAAGACTAATTCTGCCGATCTTACAAAAGCTTATAGGCTACTTATAGGGATGCAAATTCCAAGCATCTAAGCATTAAGAATCTTACAAACAAAAATGAGTCATAATGAGTCTCAGTATGGAATCCAAAAACACAAAGTTGTTCAAGGATGCGAAGTAATTTGATAGCGATTGCTATGAAGTCAGAGAATCGAGTGCCAAGACAAATCTAAGCCAATCCGCTGCTGTTTTTGGTCGATTTCAGGTCGTCATAAGCCATCAGCTGCAATCAGCTGTATTCTATAAAACGCATACGTGCCTAATGGTTTGGTATTTTTTATATTTTCTTATGACTTATGATTCTTATATAACTTATATATTCTGAATTATATTCTTATGATGATCTTATGATGATCTTATGATGATCTTAGTCAAGGTCTTGGCTGTGACGTCCAAACCATTCGGTCTCTGACTGGCACATTCCGTAGGTAGGAAAGAAGCCGCAGAGTAAGTACCGTCGAGTGACCGCCTAGTCCCTAAGGACCAGACCAAGAGTGTAAGAAGCTGATCATCGCAGGACGGTGGGGATGCTTTTGTTGATGTGCTCTGGGATTTGGATTGCACCAGTTTCTGTTTAAATGAAGGGAATGGCGGGGTTTAGACGTGTCAAGAAATATCTCTTCAGCTTGCGTTTGTTTGATCCTGAGCCCTTCTTTCTTCTGGTCAGCGTCAGCCCTGTCACTTCAAGCTTCCATAGGGATTCCTGCCTTGGTTGACCACCAGGAGGGACGGCAAAGCTGCCAAAGCAGTAGACAAATATGGATACAAGTTGTTCAAGCACAAGCCAGTCGGATAGTTCTTTCATTTGTTGCCTTGTAAACAAACTTGCAATGTGGTAGTTTCCAAGGCATGCTTCAATAGGCTCCTTGACCCTCCTTGACGCTCCTTGACCCTCCTTGACAAAGCTTGACCCTCCTTGACCCTCCTTGACCCTCCTTGACCCTCCTTGACCCTCCTTGACCCTCCCGCGCTCTCTGGCCTTTTCCCTCTCAATGTTCTCATAGTACATCAGAAACTTTTCAATGGGCCCAAATTTGCTTCGGTTCCAGCCATCCTCAGTGTCCAATCATGACTTGCTTTCATCATTTGGTCAAAGTCGCTTTTGGCCCTAAATGTGGTACCAGACTTCTAAACGGACTGTGACACATCAACGACAGCAAGCCAGACCAGACTAAACCCAGGCTGCTCAATGAGTCCAACCATAGTCCAACTGAGATCTCGTACTTCTGTTTTTGCCATTAGCTTGTGATTGATGATGTTGAGCTCCAGAATCGTCTCTCCGAATCGGTAGAAACCACGATTGATCCTGTACTTCAAAAACACCTCCTTTGTGAGAAAGTTTGCTGCATTGCACGGCTTCCACGGCTATTTGTCATTTCGGGTGTCCTTTGAAAAGGAATGGCTGAACCTGTCCCATTGTAGAACTCCTCCAAGCGAAGGTCAATTGGATCCTCCTGCAAAAGGTGGCTACAGGTGGCATGTTAGACTACACTCCGACCAAGATCTTCCTCTGTGTTTCAACAGTTTCAGAATGCTTCATATCATTTCATATCCTGGTCCAAGGCTTCATAAGGCACCGAGGGTTGAGATTGAGAAACTTTGCGGAATCCACCGCTCCCAACCTGCAAGACATACAATGAGGACCTGAAGGTCGCTTACGAACACAGAAAGGAGAAGCTTCCACAAAGCAAACTGGGCCTTTTCTCGCGCTTTGGCCTGACGTAGGCGGGAACGCTTCTGAAGTCTTTCTGGATGTATAGTTGGCTTGATCAAAAGGCACTTGAAGCCATGTGGCTTTTTCGCATTTTACTGCCAGAAAATATGTGTCAAGGGCAGTTGCTTGCATTGTTGCCAGCTGAGAGGCTATCGGCTATCTTTGTTCCCACAACCCTTCTTTGGCCTTTTTCAGAGATGTCGATGGAAGCTTTATTCCGGCCTGATGTTTGCAACACGAACATATGTAAGTTTCAACAAACTTCCAAAGTCACATAGATTTGCATGGGTTGGACACTTGGCAGCGGCAGTAATGGCAGCTTGCACAGTCCACAGTCCACTCTCCCATTGGCCTTTGACAACGCACCCTGAAGTTCCTGAAGCAAATCTGCATCTGCAACATGTTTCTGATTGGCAACCTGCATGTGTTTTGTGTATGTGTGCTGGTTGCTACTCTCGACACAAGATGCCACAAGTGCTACAAGTCCGAACAAGTCATGGCCGAAGTCGAGACACGTTGTCGTTAGACGTCGTTGGCTCATTGGATGCATTTTCTTGTCGCGCCGGGTCGCGCCGGGTCGCGCCGGGTCGCGCCGGGTCGCGCCTTGATCTCCTGGTCTTTGCTCTTCAGGAGCTCCTCGAGGTCAGTGACTCGCTGTTGCAGAGCCTGGCGGACCATCCCCTGTGCGCGGCCTGTGCCCCACCCATCCTTGCCCTCCATTACCGCCCCTCTGTGCTGAGGCCTGCTCTCGAGCTCCGGAAGGGCCGGAGACTGGCATCGTCCTTTGTAACAGGATGCGAATGCCAAAACAGACAAATATTATGCACTCAGACTCAGACATGACAGATAAGCGCTTGTATCCGAGAAGTGTCAGAGTGTCTTTTCAATTGTCATTCGATCATGAGAATTCTGTCTGAGTCGTTCTTGCTGACCTTGAACCTGCTTGTGTAGGCGACAGAGCCTCAAAAGTGCCTTAGTGCAAAAAGGGGAAGGGAGCTGCAAAGAGTTCAAATTTCGCACACAACATGCCAGCATCAACTCTCAGCTCCTGACCAAGACTGGAGCCCTTAGAACTGAAATTTTGGCAAAATCTATATAAATACTTTCCACAGGGCGTCCAAGGTTGAGTGAGGAATCAACTCATACCCACTCATAACATGAACAAACGTTCTGGCATCTTCCCAGCAACCCGAGGTTGCGCACATTTCACGCGTTGCAAAGGTTTTTCTACATGTTTGAAACTGTTTGAAACATTTTAAGTTTGCGTTTTCACTAATGTTCTATGTTTTTTTTGCAATTGTCATGGCGCATGTGCTGAGGCCAACGCTGAAGGGCGATGCCCAAGCTGCATGCTGCCCGTTCCCGGGCGCATTTGGCCGAGCTGAGGTTGCGGTGCCATTTGGGGCTGCGCTGGTGGCGCATGCCTTAGAGCACAAAGAATGACAGCTGTCAAGAAACTAGAGGAGTCTACGAGGAACGACCCGAAAAGTACCTTTCTACTCTATGCTACTCTACTGTATCAATAGTACCGCACAAGGCGGTGGCAGACATTTCAAAAATAGGAAACCTATAGGAGATCTCCGGTGTTGTGATGCATGGATGGCAGAGCGAACCCACTGATGGACCGAAAGCTGGCTGAGTCTCTGAGTCTCTCTCTTTCTCTCTCTCGTTCTCTCTCTCTCTCTCTCACTCGCTCACTCACTCACTCTCTCTCTCACCCAGTTCTTCCTTCTCTCTTTGTTTTTCTTGAAGTGGATTCTGCGAGTTTGGCACCTCGGGAGAACGGCATCCGAAATCAAGTGAAAACAAACGAATCACAAGAGCGGGATGGCTGCAAGCAACATGACAACGTACCACCTTATCAATCCCTTCCCCTCCTGCTGACATTCCTTTTTGTCCCGCTTGCATCTCTCGATCAAAACTTGGAAGAGCTGGAGGGTGGGCGCTTGCTGGTGAGGTCGGTGGGGGTGGACTCCTCGTCGCTGTTGGCTCCGCCACGTCGGAGGCGTGGAGGCCGGCAAAGCGGAGCTTCAGCTCGTCCTCCGTGCTGTACTCTTCGTCGGTCTCGGTCTCTTGCACGAGGATCTCTTGGACTGGCCCGGCCTCTCCGTCGTGCACCTTGAAAATGCTCAACCAGAAGGTCTCTTCCTCGCTGAATGGCAGGCACGGATCTTCTCCGCTGGTGATTTGCAAGCTCTCCACCGCCGAGATCACCGGGAGCTCCGCCGGGAAGAGGGCCTCCTTGGTGGCTTGGTACAAGCCCTGCAGGAGCTTGTAGGCCTCCTGGGCGTCCTTCTTCTGGGCCGCAGGCAGGGTCGGCGATCTTTCCGACTGCGAAGAATTTCTGCAAGACTTCCTGAAAAAATCGAAGTTGACAACATCGAAAACGAAGCAATTCTGCGAGACTTCCGTGAAAAATGGAAAGTTGAGTGCAGACCTGACGGCCTCGTACCAAAGCGTTTTGCGATTATTGCACTCCATCTGTCTGCAGTACTGCGCCTGCCACGAAAATGTGAAGAAGTCAGGTCATACGCTGCACCTGTCACGGTTAACTTAGCAAAGCTGAAGATCTGATGCTCCAAAACGCTACTCCTCCCAGGACGTCAGCGCCCTGAGATCCGAATATCTCTGATATAGTCTCTTGTACTGCGCCTGCCCCGCGAAATGCATCTTTGCAGATCCTCTTCAAACGTCCCACGCATACTATCGATTCTGAAAGCTACAGTACAAAACCCTCTATTTTATCATTGTGGTCTTTTTTGGCAAGGTGGGCCGAGCATGTTGCTTTTAACATTCTGACTTCAATTCCTTTTCGCGCCTCAGAGGTTGCACTTTTTGAACAGCTCAACTTCCAAAAGTGCTCCGAGAACGGTGTGCTTTTGATATTTTGACTTCGAAACGCGCTTCGCACCACAGTCGCGCGCACCTTTTGAACACCTCAACTTCCAAGAGCGCTCCGAGCATGAGGTGCTTTGGTGTTTTGACTTGGAAGTGTGCTTAGTGCCACAATGGCGTGCGCTTTTTCAACGACTCCACTTCCAAAGTGCTCCGACATGTTGAGTTGGAAATGTGCTTCGCGCCACTACTTTTCGACCCTCCGGAGCCTCAAAAAGTTTTTCTACCTTTTCGCGTGGTTTGATCTTCTTTCTTCTTACTCTCGCTTCTCTGCTTTTCCCATCTCCGATCTTCTTTCTACTTACTCTCTCTTCCCTGACTCTGTCTCTTCTCTATTTATTCTCACAACAGTTGCTGCATCTATGCATAAGTCGGAAGTTTGACTTCTAAACTTCATTCCGATGTACTCATCTAACTCATCTAACTCCATAGGCTGGATAGACTTGCAATTCACTAGCATGACCTGGAAATACTCTGACATGTCTGTTCTGACAAGTACTTGAAAGGCTCGATTACATGCCCAAGCCACCCCTGCATTGAATTCATCCCTGGAGCAGCCTTATTGCAGAGAAGATTTCAATCGACTCACTGATACAAAGACACAGTGTATGTGTGTGTGTGTGCCAACTCTTCAAGACTTTTGGTCGATCAGGCTGCGACTGCAACACCACCAGCAAAGCCTCCGCAACCATTACACACAGCCCAAAACAAGTCCCAAGAAGGAATGCTGGATGTGTGCATGAGCAGCTCACAATTGGATCTGGTATCATTTGGTTGCTTTGACTTCCGCAAATCGATTCCACAGCAGTCAAGAAAACTTCTCAACAAATGAGATTGGAGGCAGGGGAGATCCTGTGACTTGGTATGCGAAGAAGCACAACAGACCGAAGGTGAACTTGTCACACCCACAATACACAGTTCAGCGGCCAGAAAACTCACCGGAAAAGAATACAAAGCAAGAACCCAAAGTTCCCTTTGAAGAACCAAAAATAAGGAACCAGGTTAAAATCTTCGCAAGAAGTTTAGAAGTCAAACTTCCGACAGTGAAAAGCAGAGCAGGGCAGAGGCAGAGAGAAGAGAAAGATTAGAAGAGAGAAGAAGATCAGAGAAGAGAAAAAGTCAGAAGAAAGAAGATGCAGATGCGCGAAAAGGTAGGAAAGTCGCGAAACACTGTGTTTTTCCAATGATTTGTGGCTTCGGAGGGTCGAAAAGTAGGCTCGCCAAAGCGGCGGGTGCGGAGCCATCTGGCCTGCATTATTTCCAAGTCAAAATGTACAAAACACACCATGCTCGGGCCACTTTTGGAAGTTGCCGTTGTGGCGCGAAGCACATTTCGAAGTCAAAATGTACAAAACACCTTAGCCTCGGACCACTGTTGGAAGTTGCGATGTCGAAAAAGTGCACGCCGTGTGGCGCGAAGCACATTTCCAAGTCAAAATGTACAAAACACACCAGCTCCGGACCACTTTTGGAAGTTGAGATGTCGGAAAAGTGCACGCCGTTGTGGCGCGAAGCACATTTCG
>CAMXCT020002033.1:20000-118504 GCA_947184155.2 Cladocopium goreaui
CGTGTGTATGAGCCACGTCCGGCCGGCCGGCCGGACTCAGTTTGTGTTTTGGCCGGCCGGCCGGCCCGCTCACTGCCTGGATGCTTCTGCATTGGCTTCGTTTTTGGCTGGCCGGCCGGCCGGCCAGCTGGCTGCTTAGTTGGCTGGCTGGGTGGCTGGCTGTCCCTCCTAGATGTTTTTGTGTTTGGCTAAGCTTTCGGCCGGCCGCTGGCTGGCTGCTTGGCTAGCTGGCTGGCTGGCTGGCTTGGCTGGCTCGGCTAATGGGCCTAATTACTTGGTTCTGGATATTAGGTAAAGTAAGCGCTAAATAGAATGTAAAGGACATGTTAAAATTCTGTAAGCTGTAAGAAATCTGAAAAGAAATACGTGATAGTATGACCGCATAAATGTTAGGTAGATAGCATATATGTTAGATAGAATGTTGAAAAAATGGTAGGCAGAGTAGGTGATAAAACTCGAATATGTGTTAGAGAAAATATGTTAGATAGAATGTTAGGTTGAAGGTCGGAGTTTATTTGGCGGCTAGAATGTAAAAACATTCTTGCCCAGACAGTGTGTCTACACTGAGGGGTTCTGACGGTAGATGCGAAGGTTGGTGCTTGATCAGGGTGCTCACTCTCTTCTGCGGCCTGTTGCCTGTAAATTTTCGTATAAAGCGTCGCGTGTAAAATCTTGACATGCGCTTCGACTGCGCAGGCTCGCACAAAGTTTGTGTGTGTGTGTCCGTGTTCTGGGCTCAACCTGGGCTGCGGCATTTTTCCTCTAAATTTCCGTATGAAGTGGCTCTTGTGAAATCTTGACATGCATTTTGACTGCGCAGGCTCGCACAAAATGTGTATTCGCGTTCTGGGCTCATTCTGAGGCGCATTTTTCCTGTAAATTTTGGTATAAAGCGGCTCTTGTGACATGTTGCTCTGCATTTCGATTTCGCAGGCTCGCACAAAGTGTGGTCCGCGGGTTTGGTCTTTCATTTCATTCCTTCCATTCATTTCATTCATTTCATTCATTTCATTCGTTTCATTCGTTTCACTCGTTTCATTCCTTGAATTTGTTTCATTCGTTTCATTCCTTTCATTCATTTCATTCATTTCATTTGTTTCATTCATTTCAGTCATTGCGTTCCTTTCAATCATTTCCTTCATTTCATGCGTTTCATTCATGCCGGTCATTTCATTCATTTTCATTTTGTTCGTTTCGTTCGTTTCATTTGTTTCATTCGTTTCAGTCGTTTCATCTGTTTCATTCGTTTCAGTCGTTCCAGACAATTCATTCGTTTCATTCATTTCATACACTTCATTCATTTCATTCCTTTGATTCATTTCAGCCATTTCATGCATTTCAAATTCATTTCATTCATTTCAGTCCTTTCATTCATCTCATTCCTTTCATTCATTTCATTCATTTTATTCATTTCATGTGTTTCATTCCTTTCATTCGTTTCATTGGCTTCATTCTTTTCAATCCCTGTGTGCATTCTGCAGGGTAGTTGTGCCCACTAAACCGTTTACAAACACAGCCTTATACTACAAAATGCTCCTTGAATCTGAACCAACCCCCCTTGCTACAAAATGCTTTGGGCGTTTTGATGGTGGATCAAAAGCCAATGTGGGTCACTACAAAATGCATTTGCGTAACCATTTTGTAGTGAAAAACGGGTTGCAGTGAAAAATCATGATTCTCTACTAAATGGTTTCTGGAAATTTCACTCTAAATCTTTGGTTCACTTTCCGGGGCCCAGGTCATAGCATTTGCCGAGCACAAGTAAATACAACCTTGGGATTTCCATCGGGTTCCAAAAATTGACCTTTCAAGAGGTTTTCTACTACGGTGCTCAGAGCTATGGGACAACAAAAGCGATCTAAGCGCACAACTTCAAATTCAATTGATCGGTTTTGAACCAAATCTGTCCCATTTTTCCTCCTTAAAGTCTCTACATAAAAAGCATGTTTTTTCGAACTTTTTGGGGCTTATCTGGAGGGGGACGCTGTAGGTTCTACAAAAGGTTGTGCACGCGTGTGTCACTACAAAATGCAGTGCATGACAAAAGTCATCCCAAAATAAACCACTACAAAATGCATTTCCGATTTTCAAGTGCTAAGTGAAACACCGCTACAAGATGCAGCGCACGCCCTCTTACTACAAAAACCAGTGCACGACTCCATTTCTTTTTGCATGAATTCTCCACGAAACAGAGGATGGTATCAAGCACGTGTTCACCCTTTTAGTAGTGGAAATGGTAAGCGGGATTCCTTTCATTCGTTCTATTCTTTTCATTCCTTTCAGTCATGTCATTCCTTTCGTTAATTTCATTCATTTCATGCATTTCATTCATTTCATGCATTTCATTCATTTCATTCATTTCGTTCGTTTCATTAATTTTCTTCATGTCATTCGTTTCATTCGTTTCATTCCGTCCATGTGTTTCAGTCATTTCACTCATTTCAACCATTTCATTTCTCTCATTCATTTCAGACATTTCCTTCATTTCCCTCATTTCATCCGTTTCATTTATTACATTCATTTGTTTCATTTCGTTTGTCTCATTCATTTCACTTTTTCATGCACTTAATTCATTTCATTTGTTTCAGTCGTTTCAGTCGTTCCATTCCCTTTTTGCGTTTCATTCATTGCACTCATTTCAGTCATTTCATGTCTTACGTTCATTTCGTTCATTTCGTTCATTTTGTTTGTTTCATTCATTTCATTTAATTCGTTCATTTTGTTTATTTCATTCATTTCATTTAATTTATTCATTTCATGTGTTTCATTCGTTTCATTCGTTTCATTTGTTTCATTCCTTTCGTTCTTGTCATTTATTTCATTCGTTTCATGGGTTTCAGTCATTTCATTCCTTTCATTTATTTCATTCATTTCATGCCTTTCATTTGTTGAATTCGTTTCATTCGTTTCAGTCAATTCATGTGTTTCATTCATTTCATGCTGTTCATTCATTTCATTCCTTTCTTTCATTTCAGTCATTTCATTCATGTCAGTCATTTCACTTCATGTGCTTCATTCGTTTCATTTGCTCCATTCATTTCATGTGTTTCATTCGATTCATTCCTCTCCTTCATTTCATTCATTGCGTTCATTACGTTCATTTCATTCATTACGTTCATTTCATTCATTCCATCCGCGTCTTTCATTTCATTCGTTTCATGCGTTTCCTTCGTTTCAGTCGTTTCAGTCAGTTCATTCGTTTCATCCATTTCATGCATTTCATTCATGTCAACCATTTCATTCATTTCAACCATTTCAGTCCTTTCATTCATCTCATTCTTCTGATTCATTTCATTCATTTTATTCATGTCATTCTTTCCGTTCATTTCATTCATGTCACTGGTTTCATTTGTTTCCTTCATTTCTGTCTTTTAATTCACTTGTTTCATTCGCTTCACTGATTTCATTCGCTTTTTTCATGTCATTCATTTTCATTCATTTCATTTCATTCCTTTCGTTCATTTCATTCCTTTCGTGCATTTCAGTCATTTCATTCATCTCATTCATGTCATTCACTTCGTTCAATTCAGTGGCTTCAATCATTTCATTCCTTTCGTTCATTTCATTCATTTCATTCATCTCATTTGTTTCATTTGTTTCATGCCTTTCATTCCTTTCATTCCTTTATGCGGTTCATTCCTTTCATTCATTTTATTCGTTTCATTCGTTTCAGCCATTTCATTCCTTTCATTCATTTCATTCATTTCATTCCTTTCATTCCTTTCATTCCTTTCATTCCTTTCATTCATTTCATTCATTTCATTCATTTCATTCATTTCATTCATTTGTCTCTTTTCATTCATGTGGTTCATTCCATTCATGTCATTCAATTTTTTCGTTTCATTCATGTCCTTCATTTCATTCATTTCACTCATTTCACTCATTTCATTCATTTCATTTCATTTATTTCATTCGTTTCATTCGTTTGATTCGTTTCATTCGTTCATTGCACTCGTGTCATTCCTTTCATTTCGTTTCATTCATTGCATTCATTAATTTCATTCGCCGTGGTTTTTGGCCCGCCGGCCTGGCTGCCACGCTGGCTGGCTGGCTTGGATTTTAGCCCGCCGGCCGGCCGGCCGGCTGGCTGGCTGGCTGGGTGCGAAATAGCGGGCCGCACTAAGCTCGCAATCGGGAAAATGCACATGGACATGTCACAAGAGGCATTTTGTGCGCCCCGGGAAACCATGTCCATTGAACATTGGGCCTTAACACTTATTGTGCGGGCAAGAGACCCCAAACAGTGGGGGGAGTAAAAAGATCATGTTAATGTTGCTGATGCTGTTGATGCTGATGGTGATGTTGATGATGATGATGCTGCTGCTGATGATGATGATGATAGCGATGATAGTGATGATAGTGATGATAGTGATGATAGTGATGATAGTGATGATAGTGATGATAGTGATGATAGTGATGATAGTGATGATAGTGATGATAGTGATGATAGTGATGGTGATGAGGAGGAGGAGGAGGAGGATGGGGATGTTGATGGTGATGATGATGATGATGATGACGATGATGATGATGATGATGATGACGGTGATGTAGATGATGATGATGATGATGGTGATGATGATGAGGAGGACGAGGAGTAGAGGAAGATGATGATGTGGATGTTGAAGAGGAGGTAAGATGATGAAGTGGAGGAGGAGGATGTTGAGGAGGAAGACCGATCCCAAGACCGGGAAGCACACTGTGTGCGAGCCTTCGCAGTCGAAATGCACACAGACATTTCACAAGAGCCATTGTGTGGAAATTTACAGGGAAAATGGCCGAGGACACCTCCGCGGCCAGCATTTTGTGCGAGCCTGCGCAGTCGAAATGCACATGGACATGTCACAAGAAGCATTTAGTGCGGAAATTTCAGGAAAAATGCCAAACGCCCGGGATACCACCTCGGATGAACAGCGGGCCTTAACACCTACCGTAAGAACCCCTCAGTGTGGACACACCGTTTGGGGAACCGTAAGAACCCTTCAGTGTGGCCACACTGTTTCGGGAAAAACACTACCGTTGTTGGTCTCAAGTGTGTCCTGGTGCATGTTCTCGAATTTTGTTCCATTCCCTTCCAAATGGTAGTGACTGGTAGTGTTCGAAGGTGAAAGGAATCTTGAAAGCTTCTAAAAGAATGAAACTCAACCTGAAAATTTGGATTCGCGGCACATCTCAGTTGAGACCAAGTCAGTGCGGCCTGACTTCCGAGAACAAGTCTCTACCATGTTTTGCATTTGCAAAAGCTGATCTTTTCTGTACGCGCGTCTTTCTTTTCTAGATGAGTAGGGATGCCATTGACTTCGTAGCTTCTATCAGCCTTCATTCTTTGCATTTGTTGGAGGGGGTGCTCATTTCCTTCAAGCAAATTGGTATGGAAAAGGCCTGGATAAAAGAGTCTTTTGGTCGGGATTTGTAGTTCAGAATAAGTCTCTCGCCAGACATGGGTATTGCCGGCACTGCCATGTTTAATACTCCCCTCCAACATGCTGCAGTGGAGGCAGCCATTCCGTTGTATGATAGAGTTTATTAGAGAGCTGTGCAACACAATGGTGTAAGTCAAATATAAGTGGAAACAGTTTACCAAAACAGCAAGAATCTCACAATTGGCATAGTGTAGTTGAAGCACTGCTGGCCTTGTGGCATTGGAGCGCGCATTTGCGGCATCATCGGTTGGCCGCCAATCTGAGAGTGTCATGAAAGAACTTGCTTGAAGGAGTCAAAAACCAAATGGTGCTGAGTCTACCCCTTGTTGATGTACTGTTATTTAATAACACCCGCTTCAAACTTACTGTTACTATCTGTTACTTTATAATACTTAATTATGTGCTACTGCCTTCTGTGGGACCTCTGGAAACTGACTGTCTCTGTCTGGCAAAGGACCAGCGCTACCCTTTTTCCACGGGAAGCTCAGGACAACCCGAGTGAGTCTGGTCTGCTTGACCTTCCTTCCGCACACCTGTCAAAAACTCAAAAACACGAACATAGCGTCCTTCAAATGACAAGCCTGAAAGTCGCTCCGACATCAGACTCCAATTGTCCAACGATTGTTCAAAGAGCCGTGACATGTCGTACATCACACGTGAACAGAACGCTCAGGCTATGTAGGACGCCGTCACAGCTGCTTCGCAGCCAAGGAGGCAGCAGGAAAACATACATTTAGTACTCCGCGCATTCACATGCCCATTGGCTATCATTGGCTTGCATGCATAATTATTCATATGCTTGTTCGTTTGCAAATCTGTTGTACTTGTCTCTGCAACTACAATAGACTACAACTGTCGTTGGATTGAGCAGGTCACATGGTCGATTGCTCGGGGGTTGCTAGATTGCAAGCTCGGACGCTCACGGAGACTTGTGGGAATTCGTCACACATTCACTTTGTACCACGCTTGCACAGCTCTGTAGGCCTTCATTGCAGTCATTTCACCTCTGGCTATTCACCTGAGAAACATCCCGGAAATGCCTTGCAGCAGTCAAACATAGTCAAACAGATTCATGACTCGTACGACTCGTATGACCTCTTCGCAATTTGGCCAAGCTGCTGTTTGACGCTTGACCAATACTTGCTGTCTCTGGCTGAGACTCCATGGTATCAGCGATGGAATCAAGCTCCTTTCTTCACTCAGAACAAATGGTTTGCAAAGCCCTCTCGTGTCATCGTCTGTCTGTATGTGCCTACATCAAAGGTAGCAGCTAGCCGTCCATCAACGGTCATCAACAGTTGTCAACGCCACCCTCGGCACTCTTTCAACGAAAATGAAGCGTCCTTCAGGCTGAGGACAACTCCGAGAGTCAAGATGGAGAGGACCTGGATCATGGAATCGGATGGAATGAAACACTGGGCGGTGCCAGCTCATTTGAGACTGGACGAATCTGAGTTTTTTACAATGCCCAGCGACAGCATGACTGGAACCTGCAAAGCTTCACTGGAAGGGATCGCAAAGATTCAGATACAGATAGATACAGATGCAGATCTAGTATGTACAATGCTCACAATGCTCACAATGCTCACAATTGTCACAATGCTCACAATGCAGAGACCAGCCCCACAAGAGGCACTGCAGCCTGGATGATATTGAAGTAATCGACCACCTCAGCGTAAGGACCAGGAACCCTCAGGAACACCTGTCAGCCCGCTGGACTCACTTGCCTCTCAATCCCATCAATGGAAGTGTGATTGTCTTGTTCTCCCTGTCCTTTTTTTGCAATCTCCGTCCACATCACTTTGACTTGAGGTCCCAGGCAATTTTCACACCAATAAAGCCAAGCACTATGCTTACGGCAGGCTCCAAGTATGTGAACCTCTCGGACCAAGTCTACTGGTCACTGAGACACAGCATCTGCAACGCACACGAGGCAAATGCATCTTTGCAATTACATGCAAGTATGCTAGTGGTTGTATCTGGTCTAAAAAGGTATAAAGTTGTCTAAATATGTCTTTTCTCGTGAAATCACTTTGCTGCCTTCGCTTGCAACACCCATATAAAAGGCTGGGCGTTTTGGTTCGGGAAGATTCTGAGGGCACAAGATAGTGAACAGTTTTCAAGTAGCATCCTAGATGGCTAGATGCAATAGAACCTTATCTAGAATTTATTTCCATGGGCAACCGATCCTTTCGACATGTGCAGGCATTCTACATTGGCAAATGAGCTCTAATGGCCCAAACAGCATCAACCAAACATCACTTTGAGGCCAGGAGATGGTGATGAATAACTATCCGCCAAAGCATGCCTTCCGAAGTGTGTTGTAGAAGATGAGTTTCAAGTTCCGACAACAGCATTTGGCATATCAGGGATGCCTTCAAATATCCATGCAAATTCTGCCGCCCCTGTGGTCCATGGCAGCTATGATATGGAATGACTTGCAGTGTTAATCATTGATCACCTTTCTTACCGATGGAATTCTGGAGCGGCAGGATGTGGTGGGACCAGCCTCACTTGCGCCCATAGAAAAAACCACTTGCGCCCAGATTGACGTAAACATACCTTTATGTGGAAAAACAAGCCATTTAGGGTCTACTGTTAGGGACATGGGGATTCGGAAGGACTTGGGGACCTGGGGGCTTAGGGAGGGACATGGGTGCATGCAGCAACAGTTGGGGGACAGTAGCTCGGGTGGAAAGGGGCTACCCGGGCGCAAGCGAGACAAATCCACGGGCACAAGCGAGGCCGTTTCCCAGGATGGAGAGGGACTTTTCCATACAGTTCTAGGTTAGATCCATCTTTGCAGAGCCGGGCGGGTTAGTAGATTTGGGCAGTTCCGAAGGTTTGGACGAGATGCTTCATGTCTTGTATTGGAAGCAACAGTTATTGTTGCAAGTTGTGATTTGCCTTTCCGGACTATAAATAATCGCCTTGCTGCAAGTTTTTCTCAAGTTTTTTCGTTGTTGGGGAGTTCCTTCCCTTCTATTGTTTCCCTGTGTCAGGCAATACCACTGCTCAAGGCACACAGATGCCCGGACAGATCATTCCATACAAAATTAGATATACGCATTACAAAGATATGTAGTAAGGCAGTCTTGTCTACAGGAAGTTCAATGGTGCAACTGAAGATGCTCCCAGACAAAACCTCAAGTACATGGGGCCTGGTCATGGCCTCCCGTAGGATGAAGAACAGGGAACGCAGTCCAAAAACTGCGAAAATGTTCCTTACAGGTTCTGCATGGTTCTGCATGGTTCTGCATCAGAACTTTGTGGGACCCGTCACGACTTAGCAACCTCTGTCACATTTTTTGCTGTCGAGGCACGATGAATACGCAATGAAAGGATCCTGCAACGAATGGGCTGGATCCAACACACGTCACAATATCACTGTTCCAACGCATCTAAAGATTCTAAGAAACATCTAAATAAGAAATCTTGTTTTTGCAGTTTGAAAGTTTGCAAGCTTAACCTTTGGACAGCAGCGGACGGGGGTGATTCAAAAAAATTGTTGTGATATTTATTGTCCTGCGTTGTGCCAAGCACCGCCGGAACAGAATCAGTGGCGAAGACAATGTCGCTAAACCTGAACACAAACACAAAAACTTGCTCAGAAGGAAAATGCCTAAGATAATATATATATATATAACAATGCTTCACAGAAAGACAAATTCCCAACAGAGACCTATAGAGCCTCCATGATCGACATTCAGTCACCTGTACGTTTTTAGTCAAACGACTTCCACCACTCCGTAAATCTCTCCAAGGCGCTCAATCACCAGCAAACAAAGGAACAAAGGAGTTGCCACCCATCTTCCACTGACCTCCGGGCCCCCAATTTCTCAATGATCTTGGTGGAATTCTGTCTTTGCTGGATTGCAGAGAATCGGCCCAGAGCCATTGCGAACAATCGCAAGGACGATTTTTGGACTGCAGCTGTGTTTTTCCACCAAAACCATGCCTTCCTGCCGCTTCTCACCGGTTTTGGCCCAATACAGGGGGCTAATAGCAAGGTCAACACAGGAGGACCAACAAGGTGCAGAACAGCTTCAAAGTAGTCTCGCTTCCGTACGGAGAAAAAGGACTGATACTGTAGAGCTACAAATGTTGATGGTCTAGTGAGTCTAGTGGGACAGGATGGTTTTTCATTGCACGGGGATTGACCAGTGTGGGGATGGGGTCAAGGATTTCGCACTTCCGGACGCAAATTTGGATTCAAGACTGGGAGGGCACCAAATTCCCTGCTCTGAAAAAACGCCATAGACACCGTCTTGCTCTGACAGCGTCTGGGCACCTCTGTGAAGAAGTTATCACCATCTAGTCTGGGAGAGATCTCCACCATCTTGGTCAATGTCCTGAGAAGGCATAGATAGGATAGGATAGGATAGAATAGGATAGATAGATTAGATAGATTAGATCGATTAGATCGATTAGATAGATTCGATAGATTAATTAGAGAGATAGATTAATTAGAGAGATTAGATAGATTAGATTAGATTAGATTAGATTAGATTAGCTTAGATTAGCTTGGGTTAGGTTAGATTAGATTGGATTAGATTATATAGATTAGATTAGATTAGATAGATAGATAGATATATTAGATAGATATATTAGATAGATAAATTAGATAGATAGATTAGATAGATAGATTAGGTAGATAGATTAGGTAGATTGATTAGATAGATAGATTAGATAGATAGATTAGATAGATAGATTAGATCGATAGATTAGATAGATAGATTAGATAGATAGATTAGATAAATAGATATGATAGATTAGATAGATTAGATAGATTAGATAGATTAGGAAAGGATAGGATAGGATAGGATAGATAGATAGATATACTAGGCAGGAGTCTGTGAAGTTGAGAGCCTCGTTCTCAAGCTCAACCAACTCAAGCATTCACCTACATTTCCTCAGATCGACACTTGTAAATGGCATCATCTTCTATGGAGTCGTTTTCGTCGTCATCGTCGTCCGACTTTGCCAACCCCTCCGCAGTTGAATCAAGCTGGAAAGACATCAACAAGAATAACAAGACAACACCGTACAACAATATACAACATCACTAAAAAGAATGATCGGCTCTGCTTGGGAATGCCTGGTATGATGCATACACCTGGCGCAATGACCAACAAGTAATTTGGCTGCCTAAACAAGACTTGCTGACATCAAAAAAGTGAGTTGTGCATTTCACATCTTTCTAAGATTTCAAGGTGTAAGATGGCTGTCGAGGCTATTCCAAGCCCAACTTTGCCGGAACGGCCAGAATGGCAGAGAAGAGAAGGATTAGAAAGTCAAAGCGCTGCAGTAGTTGTGCTCCCATATAAACGAAAAGAAAACGCCTGAGAATCACAATGTCATTGCCGAAACACAATGTCAATGCACTGCAACATGTTGAATCCGCTTGGACAAATTTCTAAGCTTTTTGCAAAATCACAGCCCCTGCCACGCCGTAGTTCAACACCTGAGACCTCAAAAAACCGTGGTTCTCAAAAAGTAAAAACACCGATATTTTGCCAGGCTGGGCCTGAAGGTACTGAGCACTGAGGGTTTTCTGAGGGTTTTGCTGGCGCTCACCTGTGACTTTGAAGTAGTCGAAAATAACCTTAATGTACTGCACTTTGTGTTGCACTTTGTTGCGCATTTGTGCTTGCAATCATTTGCAATCCATCATTTCAGCAGAATGTTCCGGAACGCACCAGCTGGTGGAACAATCCAAAGAGAACAAGCAATCAAAATGTGTCCAAATGAGGTTCTGGAACGGAGATAAAATGCAGAAGCAACACCAATGCGGAAAGGAAACCATGCTGTGACAATTCTAGAAAAGAACATGTTGGAGACGAGCTGAGGCTTGAGACAATGAAGACGAAGAGGTTGTCCACTGACAACGAATATTCAATGAAGTAGCATGCAAACCTGGCTTCAATTGCAACAAGGCAACTGCAGTGACATGTGTGACGTCGGCAAGCCACTGCCCAAGTCCAAGATTCCTTCCATGGTTTAGAGATGGGGTCAATAATTCAAGTATTGAACCGTTTCTTGCATTATATGTTGTTGCTGTGAGAAACAAGAACACTTTCTTGCGCATTCACACTGTTGCTGGTTTGCATACAGAAATGCCACACACAGGCAGCAACCAGATGCAGGCGTAAGAAGACACTGTTAACTACCGCATCCTTATTGAGGCACACATGTACTGGCTTTTTGTGAGTGGGACCTGTCAGGCCTCCATTTTTCGGGCAACGTCTAAAACAACGCCAACTTGCAGTGTCTTGCACCATGGACGGGCCATAATTAGATTACCCCCCTCACTTCCAACAGCCAGTTTCGACTCACGTCCAACACCGCCTCACTTCCAACACCCAGAACTCACTCCCAACACCCAAAAGTGACTCACTTCCAGCGCAAAACACAGGTTTCGGCGTCGGTAGCGAGACAATTTCAATACTTGCCATTGGAACTCAGCCATTTAGGGTGGTAAACGACGCAGCAACGCACACAGATCGCACTCAGCGGCAAACATAGCCAAAACTCAGCCACGCACGCAGAACAAACTCAGCCATGCACACAGACTCAACTCAGCCACACACACAGGTCCAGGACAGCCACGCACACAATCTATCTCAACCAAACACACAGATTATACTCAGCCATACACACAAAGAAAGCTCAGCCACACACACACACAGACCTTTATATGTTGCATTTAATGTTAAAAAAAAAACGCATGTTTAGGGTTTATATGTTGTTGCACGTAATGTAAGAAGAGACACTTTAGGGTTAATACGTTGTTGCACTTAAGGTAAGAAGAGCCACGATACCTTTAGGGTTTTTTATGTTGTTGCAAGTTATGTAAAAAGAGCCTCGACACCTTTAGGGTTAATACGTTGTTGCACTTAAGGTAAGAAGAGCCACGACACCTTTAGGGTTTTTATGTTGTTGCAGGTTATGCAACAAGGGACATGACACCTTTAGGGTTTCTATGTTGTTGCACTTAATGTAAGAAAAACCACGACACCTTTAAGGTTTATATATTGTTGCACTTAATGTAAGAAAAGACTCGACACCTTTAGGGTTTATATGTTGTTGCACTTAATGTAAGAAGAGACACGACACCTTCAGGGTTTATATGTTGCTACACATAATGTCAGAAGAAGAACGACATCTTTAGGGCATACATGTCGTTGCAAGTAATGTAACAAGGGAAACGACACCTTCAGGGTCTGTATGTTGTTGCAATTACTGTAAGAAGAGCCACGGCACCTTTAGGGTCTTTATGTTGTTGCAACGTCGTTCTCTGTGGTTGTGGTTGTTGTTGTTGTTGTTGTCGTTGTTGCTGCTGTTGTTACTATTGTTTTGGCTGCTTGTAATTATCACAGTGGCACCCACCGATAGGCAACATGATGATGATTTTGGTGATGATAATGATAATGAGGATGATCGAATGAAGAGATGAAGACATGAAGCGATGAATTGATGAAGAGATGAAGATGATGAAGATGATGAAGATGATGATGATGCTGCTGATAATGAAGATGAAGAAGGACAGAAAAGATGAAGAACAAGATGAAGAACACGAAGAAGAAACGATGGCGAAGAAAACGATGAAGAAAATGGCGCCAAAGGTGATGATGATTATGATGATGATGATAATGATGATGATGATGATGATGATGATGAGAATGATGGCGCTTATGGTGATGATGACGATGATGCTGATGATGCTGATGATGATGATGGTGATGATCGTGATAATGATGCTAATGACGGCGGTGATGATGATGATGATGATGATGATGGTGATGGTGGTGGTGACGCTGGTGACGCTGGTGACGCTGGTGACGCTGGTGACGCTGGTGACGCTGGTGACGCTGGTGACGCTGGTGACGCTGGTGATGCTGGTGACGCTGGTGACGCTGGTGACGCTGGTGACGCTGGTGATGCTGGTGACGCTGGTGACGCTGGTGACGCTGGTGACGCTGGTGACGCTGGTGACGCTGGTGACGCTGGTGATGCTGGTGACGCTGGTGACGCTGGTGACGCTGGTGACGCTGGTGACGCTGGTGACGCTGGTGACGCTGGTGACGCTGGTGACGCTGGTGACGCTGGTGACGCTGGTGATGATAATGATGATGGTGATGGTGATGATGATGATGATGATGATGGTGATGATGATGATGCTAATGATGGTGATGCTGATGATGATGATGATGATGACGATGACACTGACGCTGATGATGACGGTGATGACGGTGATGATGACGCTGATGATGACGCTGATGATGACGCTGATGATGACGCTGATGATGACGCTGATAATGATGCTGATGCTGATGCTGATGATGATGATGATGATGATGATGATGATGATGATGATGCTGATGATGATGATGATGATGATGCTGATGCTGATGATGATGATGATGATGGTGATGCTCATGATGATGATGATGATGCTGATGATGATGATGCTGATGATGATGATGACGGTGATGATGACGCTGATGATGACGCTGATGATGACGCTGATGAAACGCTGATGATAACGCTGATAATGACGCTGATGCTGATGATGCTGATGATGCTGATGATGCTGAAGATGCTGATGATGCTGATGATGCTGATGATGCTGAAGATGCTGATGATGCTGATGCTGATGATGATGATGATGATGATGATGCTGAAGATGATGATGATGATGATGATGATGATGATGATGATGCTGATGATGATGATGATGATGATGATGCTGATGATGATGATGATGATGATGCTGATGCTGATGATGATGATGATGCTGATGATGATGATGATGATGCTGATGATGATGATGATGATGCTGATGATGATGATGCTGATGATGATGATGCTGATGATGATGATGATGCTGATGATGATAATGCTGATGATGATGATGATGATGCTGATGATGATGATGATGATGATGATGCTGATGATGCTGATGATGATGATGATGCTGATGATGATGATGCTGATGATGATGATGATGCTGATGATGATGATGATGATGATGATGCTGATGCTGATGATGATGATGATGCTGATGATGATGATGCTGATGATGATGATGATGATGCTGATGATGATGATGATGATGCTGATGCTTGTGATGATGATGATGATGCTGATGATGATGATGATGCTGATGATGATGATGCTGATGCTGATGATGATGATGATGATGATGCTGATGCTGATGCTGATGATGATGATGATGCTGATGATGAGGCTGATGTGATCTGTCTGATGCTGGTGACGACCCGACGATTGTTTTTATTGTGATGATGATGTGACCCCACGCCATGATGCTGATGATGATGATGATTCTGATGCTGATGATGATGATGATGCTGATGATGATGATGCTGATGATGATGATGCTGATGATGATGATGTTGATTTTGATGCTGATGATGATGATGATGCTGATGATGATGATGATGCTGATGATGATGATGATGCTGATGATGATGATGATGATGCTGATGATGCTGATGATGATGATGATGATGCTGATGATGATGATGATGCTGATGATGATGATGATGCTGATGCTGATGATGATGATGATGCTGATGATGATGATGATGATGATGATGCTGATGCTGATGATGATGATGATGCTGATGACGATGATGCTGATGATGATGATGATGCTGATGATGATTATGATGCTGATGCTTGTGATGATGATGATGATGATGATGCTGGTGATGATGATGATGATGATGATGATGATGATGATGATGATGATGATGCTGATGATGATGATGATGATGATGATGATGATGCTGATGCTGATGATGATGATGATGATGATGATGGTGATGGTGATGGTGATGATGATGATGATGATGATGATGCTGATGATGATGATGATGATGATGATGATGATGATGCAGGGGCATGCGGCGTCGGGAGCGAAACCGTTTCCGGCGTATGAAGCGAGTCAAAGCTCGGCGTCGGAAGCGAGGTGCCAACCCGATAATTAGGGCATATGTTTGAACTGGCTTCTTTTCAATACTTTGTACCGCTACTTGGGTTGTGCAGCCTAATTTCTACAATGATGTTGAAAACCTGTTATATACCTGTTCAAGTACATTCTTTCCCAGATATTCTGGGGTTTGGAGCGAAAGTCGGACCTTCACGAAACATAAACTAGTCAGCTGACAGTGCAGTGCTGGACAACGAAATCAAACGTGTCAAACAGGCAGGAAGAACCATTCAGCACCAGCCACTGCTCCAAGCGAGAGGGTGACGTATGTGCCAAAGATCATAGCGCCCACAATGCCCGCAACAAGAACCTTGGACACGACTGGTGGAAGTTTGATACGTTTTGGAAAAGCTCTAAAGGGAAACAAAACCGAAACATACGTAGAAGTAGCATGGTTGTCATGAAGTGTCCTTCTAAAACTTGTCATGCCAACCATTTGAAAGCAATGCCTTAGAAACTGAGACTGGGACTGCTTAAACAAAACGCCGTGGTTGTCCAAAATCATCATGTATTGGTCCAAGGCAATACAACAAATCATGCACAACCCGCACAATGCCAGTTCCCTTCCTGAGAGGTGCTTCAAATTTCTAAAAGACTTTCCAAAAAGAAAACTCACAAAAACAAAAAAAACTAATGAAAATGAACCAGAATCTGGCAAGAAAGTTTCAGCAGAAACATTTGTTGAATGTAATGTACTTCTTTCTGCCCCGATTTCTAAGTCACAGTCTACACTCAAAGTAAAATGTTCTACTCGCAAGCCAATCATACATCCTTTCACCAGTCATTTTCCAGCGTCCAGGCAACAACCACATCAAATTTGACCTAAGGTCCGCGCATTCATGTTTTGCCTGCACAAATCGTCAACATGTGTAAAACTACTTCTGCACTTTCCCAACAAAAAAAATGTGCCTTTGATTCTGCCAAAGCCGGTCAAGAACACCTGTCCCAGCGCAGTGAACGTATTCAGACTAAACCAATGTCATTCCATAGCATGCCATCACTTGTCAAAGAAAAACAAAGTTGCTGCCTTGGGAACCGGAAATGACAGCTGTAGATCCTGCGAGACACTGAGTCTAGTTACTAGTTGTTTGTTCTCCGATGTCTACAGTAACTCAAGTGCTTGCTGAAATGATCTGAAAGCTGCAGCAAGCTGAGTCAGTAAACCTTGGCGTTCAGGCTGTTCTTCTGCCTGCTAAACAACTATCGATTGGACATGCAGAAGGCACATCGAAAAAAAAATAATTTTCAAATGGAGCAATGGCCTTTGCTATCACTTCCGACCTCAAGGTATGGCACAGCCCAGCCGAGAGAAAACGACTTGACACCCAAGATTGAGAGTTCCACCGCTTCTTGATGTGCCGACGACTCCCCTCGACACAGTTGTGTCACATTGTGCGACTTCCATCCAATCACAGTTTCAGAATGGTCACGTCTGCATAGGCCGTGGCTTCAGTGGCTTGAGAGCCCTACTAAGTTGCACCCGGCCATGGCTGAGGCAGTCCCCGCTGCAGCAAGCCGGCCATTGCCTTTGAACAAAAGTTGAGGCGCAAACTCACAGCAGGGCATTGAATATCCTGGAGCATCTTTGAACCATATTTCAAAAAACAAAATCTTGTGTTGCACCTGAGGGCCATGTCCGTCGTCTATCTTTGGGCTCGACGGCAGTATGCACTTGAGAGATTGCCTACAAAACTCAAATGAGTCGTGGTATTAAAAAAATCATTTCTATGTCTAAAAAACAAACACAAACGCACCAAATATATCCAAATATCACCAAACGCCCCTGCCATATTGGCGGGCTGAGTGCATTTGCTGAACCTCGGTGAGGCAGCTGCATTGGATTGCACTGGCACAATCCTACGGCGTCTACGGGTAAGAAAAACCGAACTCTCTCTGTTGTCTGAGGCATTGACCTATCATGACGGCCACAAGCGACGCTCAGCTGCCTTCACACAGATGGTTTGAAAGTTTTGCCCAAAACATATGGCAAAATGATCAATATGGTTGTAAAATTCAGGATTTGGGAGCAGCACAAAGCCCCAATTCATTTGTTTAACGCTAACAAAACATACCATTCCAATGCTGGGCATTGAACCGCTTTCGGACTGGAGCTTTCCAACAAACCTCATCACCATAGTTCAGTGAGATTCAATGATTGCAATTGAGGTAGCAATGTCGTACATGTTTCAGCCAAACCCTACCATTCAAAGAAAGAACGTTACCAGTTGAAAGTGGTCAGCAACGGTTATCCAGCCTGGCTGGGTGGCAAAGTTACGCCCATGGGCTGAAACAACCCGTAGTTTGAAACATTTCTTGTGACCAGCCACAAATCACTCATCTACTCGGACTATATACATGTTGTTCAGACAAGAACTGCCAAATGCTGAGGTGCTGAACAAAAAGTTGTCATGTAGAGAGAGAAAGAGAGAGAGAGAGAGAGAGAGATGCCGCCAGAGAATTCAATAAGTTCCTGCGAAAACCGATTTCATTGTTTGCACAATATCAGTTGGGGTTCACGTGATTCGGCAAACCAAGCTTCCAGAGCCAAAATCAAAAGCAGCTGTTGGTTCTGATCATGAATCATATGTGATGTGTTTACATATCCACCTGAACGCGGGAACAAATTTCACAATTCTGGCACACTCAATGTGACAATGAACCATTGTGCACTTGATGGGAAAAAACTGACGTGTCAAGATTTAAACCCTGCCTGGGGGTAGGCCCCCGGGACTGCTGACACATGCATCGACAATTTGGGTGCCCTGCAGCAATGCCTGACAAACACTGGTTGAAACCGATTGAACAAGTTTCCATCACATCTGCAATCACGACAGTCAAACAAAAAACCGCAACTGAGGAATAGGCCGGGACACTTCACATTTATTCTATCACGCCTGTCTTGAACGAAAATGGCAACGCGGTGCGTCTTTGCGTTGGCGACATGTTTCCATCGTCAAGATTCCCAATCATATGTTTTCATGCGAATGTGTGCCACGCACACCGCGTCAGCAAATGGTTCTTAGTAATTTTCACACATGGGTCCTGGCACCGTTGACATTTGCAAACACAAATCGGTAATAAAGGAAAAACATAAAATATCAATTGGAGAAATCCATGTTAATTTTCGCAAGAATGTTTTTTTGGCATGTTTGTCATCTAATGTCAATTTCAATATTCGTTTTTTGTTCCAATTTTATTCAGCACAGATGGCAAATTAACCAAACAACACAACCCGGAATGCAAAAACACAAATTATATCCCGCAAAACACCACGCCCCACCGCATTACCTGTAAAATTTGTTCTAGATGAAAATTAATGAAAACAACATGAAACATAATTAAAGAAATCAACATCAAAGCACCTTCCGCCCTGCATAATTTTCAACTACAATTGTGTCCACTGTTTTGCTGGCACGCAAAGTGCGATTCCCAAACTGCATCAGGTCAGACGATGTCAGCATTGGAGGTGCAAAAAATGCAAAAATCCCAATCAAACAAAAGGCAACATCAATCAAATAAATGTTGTGACGTGTGACGTGTGACGTGTGACGTGCCGCGCGCCCATATGCACACGCTTGGTGGGCAATCACAAAACATCCGGAATTAGTTTTTTCCACTTGGTGAAAAAATTGTTTTCGGTTTGAAAGATTAAACGTGCGTCAAAATTCTGACAAAAAATTCGGGTTCCCATTGAAACCGCACCCATGATCCAAAATGTTGTTTGTTTGTTTTTTTCCTGCAACAAACACATTGTTTACTTTCCCCAGGGTGTGAGCACCAATCACTTGCATTTTCGCAGCATCAACTTCCCAGGTTGCACGATCAATAAATGCGAACGCAATGGCAGCGGCGGGTTTTTTCGCTTGATCCTCGGGGCCTGTGTCATAGCACGCATTTGCATGTGAATGTCCATGAAGAATCCACGCGATCTCATGTTAATGCGTGGCGTTTCCAACTGCCTTTGTCCCACTGAAAGTTTTCCTTGTGCAGGGGCCATGCATGGAATGGGCATGAGCACAAATGCTTCGAACTCCTCCGCAGTGCTGTGGAGTCTGGACTCACTGCACTGTTTCCACAGCCAGTGCACATTCAACGATCACCCACCATTTGAAATTCCTTCAGCCATTAAAAGAGACAAATTGCATTTTGTTAGAAGGGGGTCGCCACTATTCCCCTGGGGCCCTGAAGTTGTCCAATCGTTGTGGACACTGCACGCAAAAAAAATTATATGCCATCTCTCGGAGCAGGTTTGCAGATTCACGGTATCCAAACAGCTGCTTCTTGTACCGAATTCAGATTTGAGTGCTGCAGCTACCAAACTGCCGCAGTTCAACTGAAAACTCATCAAATGCAGATCTGAGTACACCCCATGAAAGGACTCGCAGCCAGGCTCTTCGGCATAACCACAATATACCAAAAGTCCATCCTTATGCAAAAACACGTACATCCCACCATAGATGTCACGGCGTCCCAGTCAAAACATAGTTTCACGCCCCCTTTCGACGTGGCATCTGTGGTGCAATCACTCTTCAAAAAAGATTGCGATCTCCCAAGGCGTTCTGCTGAGCAACCCAAGGCGATGACATCCGTCATCTATCAGAAGACATAGCAGACATAGCGGCACTGCTGTATTGGTAGATCTCTTCAGGATACAAAGGTTCGTTCATATCCCTTCTTGGGTTGGTAGTTCGTAGCTTGCAAGTACATTGCGAGATCAACAGCCTGTGTCGGCGGTTCCTTACATGCTTGCTCAACCACGATAACTTCCCTAAGGCAGAACGGAACCTACTGTAGGTTTCAGGGGTAAGTTCCTTGCCTTCCTGGTCCACCATGGAAGTGATATCTGGCGCACTACGACTACCAGCCTTCAAACCAAAAGACTGAAAAGTGGTTTTCAAATAATCCTCTGGTAACCCCAAAAAGATAGCTTTGTCACCCCTTTGCCGGAAGATCTGTCGCTCCAAAAACTTCAGCTGGCCTCCTCCCCCTTTCGAGGATTGCACCAAACCAGTCTTCTTAAGGACAACTTTCTTTCCAATCACTGACAAAACTTCTTCAATGTCTTTCTCCGTTTCAGAAGCAATCAAAATGTCATCAACGTGTGATTAAAGATGTAGCGCGAAACCAAGACACCGCTAGAAGCTTGGGCATTTATTTCGAGCCCAACGCCGTCTTCGGACGCCCTTCAGGTGTTATTGGGTGTAGCTGGATGCTTGGATTTGGTCCTTGGTGCGGCCGATGTTACCGCCGCCTTCATGGCTACTCCTTTGAGAAAGAGAGACGTCATTGCGAAACTGCTATTGTCTGTGAGCGCACCCTACCCCCTTTGTCGGTGGTGACCCACCTTGTTGGGATAATGCGGCAACCCTTGTCCAATCCCTTGGACTGCAGTTCCTCAAATGGGTACACATCACCAGTGCCTAGATCAGACAAATTCTGGATCTCTCTTCTCATCCCTAACAGAGTACTTTCTCCTGACAATTCTTTCAAAGTGGTATCATCAACAGAAGATTCAGGTTCCCAAATTCGGATATGGAAGTTCCCAAAAGGCACTACAACACTTGTGGCGTTTGTGGCAAACTTGATGGAGAAAAGAGGCAAATCCCTAACCGGTTCATCAGAGTCTGTCGCCTTGAATGCCAAATCCGCAACATCCTGCAACAGTGCTGAAATCCTCGGCTTGGATCGCTCAACCTCATCCGCAATCTCCTTCTCAAGTTCTTGCAGAGGCTGTTCCGACTCCTGACAAGCTCCACCGATGGTGAGCTACTCGCCTCAAAGGCCTTCTTGCACGAAGCACTGTGTCGAATCCCTGGAGCATTCATGCCAGACTCACACCCTGGGCAACGCCGGGTGTATCGCACCTTCTTGGATGGCGGTTCAAGCCCAGCTGCAGTGGACTCCCTCTTCTGCTCAGGACTGGAAACAGAATCGTCCATCCCCAAAATGTCAACAGCATCATCCCCAAAAGGCCTATAGGAACTAGAGGTGTTGACAGGAACCACTTCTAATTTGCCAGGCAGATTAGGCTTGAACTCGTCAAGATCAGGTTCAGTCGTCTTTTTCTTCTTGCGGAGCATTCTTTATACCCAAATCAGGAACCTTTTCGGGCGTTTTCGGAAGTTGTTCAATGGCCTGTGCCTTCATGCAATCCCAATACTGTTCACAACAACCCTTCGAGTGATTCTTCCCCTTACGAGTCCCATTCAATTCAATGGATCTACATGCCCCACAATCTGGTGTAATCCCACGTTCTTCAATCCACTTCAAAAGCGGTCCTGCCGCAGACTTGGACAAATCTTGCCCTTCTGGTAGCATGTTCACAGGTTCAGATTCTGCTGGACCTACTGGTAACCCTGATCTCTCATCCACCAAAGGCACAAACAGTCCAACATCGTTCACAACCGTGATCGGAAGGCAGAGCTTCAGACTCTTAGCTACGAAAACCCTCCTAATCATTTCAGCTCCAACCGTGATCCTGGCAGCAACAATACTCCCCATAGAGTTGAATTGCAGGTGCAAAAATGAACTTGGATATTGCTGGCACGAAGTGAATCAGGAATCTCAGCTAACACCTTGGATCCAAACAGAGCGAACGAGTCTGTCTTTACGCGTTCCCCTAAGGCGATCTCACGCGGACTACGCTTGGAATCTTGAACCACAGCAAGGTTGTTGTGCGCAAAACAGGCATAGTTCAAGGCATTGTGGAGGAACACTGGCTCAAAGGCTAGTCCCAAACGAAATCCAACATTCTTTTTTCCCGTCCATCGCCTCTTGGCTTTCGCGAGGTCGATCAACACGCTGAAATGCAATAACCGTAACTATTGGGCCGTGATACAAAAGCCAACACGGCGCATCCATGGACCCAACAGTGAAAAGGCTGACCAGGACAGGCTTCGCAGTCCTGGGGTAGTCACAGTGCCGAAAACCAGGAAACAAAACAAAGACACTCTCGTGATCCAACATCAGTGTCTTCAGAGACTCTTTCACCGTCCTCACTGCACGCTCAGCGTATCCTGCTGACTCGTGACTTTGAGGTGCGGCCTTTCTCACTTCGAAAGTGAAGCGACTGTCATCCGGCAATCAAGTTGCCCACGGCTACCTCTGCATCCGCAATGATTTTTTTTTCCGTCCATCGCCTCTTAGCTTTCGCCAGGTCGATCAACACACTAGTGCTACAAAAGCCAACACGGCGCATCAATAATCATGAATGGGCCCAACAGTGAAAGCTGGCGTAAGGACAGGCTTCACAGTCCCGGATGGTAGCGAAAAAACAGGACACAAAACAAGACAAAAAGCAAAAACAGAAAAAGCAAACAAACCAAACAACAAACAAAACCCACAAAGCGCAAAACATTTTTTTTCCGTCCAACGCCTTCATGGCTTCCGCCAGGTCGTTCAACACGCTCTATGGCATTGCAAAAGCATTAATTTCCAAATTAACACGCGAGGCCGTCTGCTGATTGAGGGCCACAAAAGAGAACTGGTGAAGGACCTGTACATAGTCCAAGAAGCCGTCATCTTCAACAACAAACCAAACAAAGCAAAAACAAACCACCAAAACAAAACAAAAACCAACCCACAAAAGAGGAATGACTGGCTACCAGTTCATTGGCAGATTCATGCAAGAGGTGACAACATTGTGTCGCCACATCATGGTATGGCCGCAAACATAAAAAAGGGGAGAACACCAACAAACACAAGGCCATACCCGCAGGTGAGAGAAGCAACACAGCACCATGCGGAAACCAGGGATCCCCCCAGCCAGGATCCCCGAGATCACAAGGCGCAAGCAGAAAAGGTATAACGACTCACCTGTAGTCACTTCGAAGCAAACAACGACAACGCCGCGTCGCAACGAGAGTGGTGAAAAGAAGAGTGAGACGGACGGTGAAACAAGAGCTATTGTGAGAAAGAGCTAAATGAAACGGAGAGTGAAACAGCCCTCTGGGTGCGCTCAGAGTCCGCTCAGTAGTGCTTTTCCGATCATCCTGCTCTTGGGTAATTTCTTGTGCTCGACCATGAAAGTACTTGTTTGCTGGGCAGGGTGCCAAATCCGGTGCACTGGGAAGGCTGCCAGGATTTACTGTTGACTTCGATACGCTAGTGCTCTTGGAGTTGATCTTCATGAATTGGCAAATTATATTCATCATCTGTGCGTGGTGATATCTGCGCATTTAGCTCTTCCGATTTTTTTCAATTATAACAGTCTACCTTCATGATGACACAGACCAATTTCATCTCTGCCTCACTTACGGCCGTAAATGCAGGCAGTGTCCGATTCCGCCTTTGGCTCGGGTGAGGCCACCCCTGTGCACAGCTAAAAGAGAGGCGCTGACCGAGTGAACATTCAAGTGATTCATTGCATGTCAGTTTTTTCGATTTCACAGGTGTTTGAGTGAAGCCCCTATGTGTCCCCAGTCACGCATCGCTGCAGCATCAGTTGGGACATCCATGCATGGGGATTGATGCTCCCGTAGCTCAAGAGTTAGCCTGGTGACATATCATTCAGTAGTGGCTGTCAGACACCCTGATCTTTGCAGACTCATTAACGACATGTCGGAACTTGGAAGTTTTGCCTCCGGAGGGCTTCCAGACAGGCCACCAGGGTTCCAGTTCGTGCTTTGGGACACCAATGCTAGAATTAATGGGCTAGCAGCGACAGACCTAGAGACGCTTGTGTCACAAGTGCTCTCCCCCTTCCCCAGGAATGCCGGGTTTGCCGATGGGCTCTTCGTAAGGACCACTGCAACAGATCACAAGAACAACCTCAACCGTTCAGTGCTCAAGAAAGATTATGCCCGCACTCTCCGCGGAGAAACAATAGCCAACTCAGCAGGAGGAACAGCACAGGTAGCAATCGTAGCCCAGCCGAGTATTGGATTCCTGAACGCGAAGTACTACTCCAACGGCTCCCCTACGGAAGATACGGAAGACTGCCTTGGCCGAATCACTGTCGGACTCACCCGCTCAAAATCCTTAACCGTATTGGTCTCCCCGCTAGACATGATGGGGCTTATGGGCATGGCTCAGGTTGTCGCGACCATAGCATATGGCATCCGAGGCCTTCGAAGAGGAGAAACGACATGGGATTGGCCTGACTTCAACGCCAACCCAGAACAGGAAAATCTTGCACAGATGAGCAGATGGTCTCTGAACTCAACACCCGCATGGGAATTCCCTCCCCTCGCAATCGCAAACCAATACCATGACCAACAGACCAATCAGGTGAAGCGAGCGAGATATCGTCTGAAATTGGTACGAGGGTCAGATCTTGCGTGGCTGAACAGAGATCGCCTCCAAGAAGTCAAGGCAGGGCTAGCAGCTGAACACAAATGGATTCCTGTGCAGAATCTCTTGTTCCCGGAAGTCGTCCTGTATGCCCACGCAGCTGATCGCACGCCCTTTCCCACATATGTATGCCTGCCTTCAGGATTGTACAAGGCGCGTACTGGGCAGATTGTAGCGCAGACCGGCCCTGAACAGGAAATCCTACCTTTGCCAGGTATGTACTTCTTTGATGGATGGCGGGTACATCCAACGCTACCAATCCCCAGCAACCTACCACGCACCAAAGAAGAACCAATATGAGTCCACCACACAAGAAGAGCATAAGGCGGCCCGCATCCACACACAAATGAGCAAAGGTACAGCAGGGGCAACCGCAGATTATCGACTACAAGGAGGAGCGCTCCCAGTAATATCTCCAGAACTAACTTCAGAGTTACTGCATTGCCTATCCACGCTACCCGACCCATGGCCCCTAGCTAAGATCACGATAGATATGGAGAAACCAAGCCAGTGGGTTTCCAAATTGTGCCGACTCTACTTTGCTGACGAATATGCCAGACGAACAGTAGGATTACCCTCGGCAACACACGTCCCAGACATCGAGACAGCACTCCAGGCTGTCCAGAAAATCCTCCCAAAGCTTGAGGCAAGGATGATCGAATTTTTGGCGGAATGGCTAGTCACCTTCCTGATACCAGCAACGCACGTATTGGAAGTGAGGGCACCTCATCTTTCCTTTATGTTCCTCAAGGAATACTGGTTTAGAGAACTATACCTCGGCTTAAAAGTCACAGCATCGTTTGACCGATCTGAATCGTACACGCGAGTCATAGATGGCTAAGTTAGATGCATCACCCCAGAAATTAAGCCGCAGAACCTACAGGTCATCTGGAACGTTCAGTTTATCACTGTTTTTGTGCCCGCATGGATGATCCCTCCTGTCTACCACAGCCTGCGCAGGGAAAGCATCAAGAACGCGAGTTCCGCCAGTGCAATAGGTGTCCAGTCTGTCCGCCCCACCTGGTTCGAAGACCTCGCGGTGTCCAAAGGACCTACACCTCAAACGGACCAAGGGCTGTGGAAGTTTGTATCCCTTACGGGGTTGCAACTTGGCATTGCGACATGACCTTCATTGATCCTTTAGTGGTGAAACTGGACTATGGGAAGGTGTCTGCATCAGACTTGAGTGGTCTCAAGATTGCTTTGTGGTATTTTGGAGCTGCAAGAGACGATTTGAGATATCGACCTGTGGGTCTAAGTGAATCTACTTGGATCTCGATTCTCCTTTGAATACAGTTTGAAGCTTTATTTAGCTTTATGACAATGGGCGAATGCTTTCAGAAGCATTCGCTAGACAGTTGAGTCGGAATGATGTGGTTTCATCGATCTCGGAGATTTCTTGACTCCTTGTGGGAGTGTGAATCTGACGGAGATGGTTTTGGAACCTCCGTTTCGATTATTGACGTTGCTTCAAACATCTGAGATGTTTGTGTGAAAAACGTAAACCCACGTACACCTCACATGTACCCAAATCAACGCTTTCGTTATTTCACTACGCCAGACGCAAACACCTACTGTGGTTGCGGCTCCGCAGTTACTTACTTCTCTGCAATGTCAAATAAAGGAACTTGTTCCACCCTGACTCCTAAGTGCACGTCAGACTCCCCCTTTTCTCTCCAGACGCCACACACAACGGAACAGGTCAACAAGAACCAGGGCAGGCACACGGCCACAGCCCACAAACAAAGAAAGGAAGCAAGAAGTTCCAGTGTGGCTACTGTTTCAAGTGCCCTAGGTGACACTGCAGTTCAGTTCTCTTCGGAACACTTGACACCACTCCCTTGAGCCGATGTCTCTACTGGGAAACTCGATTCCAGGTTTCCAATACACAACCTTCCTTCAAAGGTTGTTGAAACAATTCCAAACTGCTATGATATACAAATCACCTAGTCACAAAACGTCAGAAACATTTCCAAAAGTTCTCAAGTCAAACTGGTTCTCGTCCAAACGCAAATAACCAGCTAGCCGGTGTTACTAGTCTCTACCAAAACGTCTAGACTAGTCACACGGCTATTCAAGAACGAAAGGGCCCGCCCCGGCTGGGCGGAGGGGCCGCTTGGCCGGGCGGCCCCCACCCCCCCGCGGCGCGGGCGTGGGTGGTGGTGTGGATCGCCAGGGGCGGCCCGGGCTTGGTGTTTTTTTCTTTTTTTGTTTTGCTTGTGGATCCATGTTCAAATCCTTTACAAATCCTCTGCAATGACAGAAACAAACATGGAAACATCCTGTTCCATCTCCAAAACAGCTCTTCACACAGAGATGTCTTCTCATAGTTCCAAACTACAGAGGAGAGTAGAATGCTCTGCTCGACTTCTCAGCTAATATCCAGTCATAAGCAGTCATAGCGCTAAAGTAGTTCGCTCACTGCTATAACCAAATGTCAGCAACAAGTCACAGGCATAAAGATCATAATGCAGCTCTCCAGATCAAGTATCCGGAGGTTGAATAAGATACGTAGGCATTGTCCTCACAATGCCGAAGTATCTCACATACTCAAAAGATCTGCTTGACTTCTCAGCTAATGTCCAGTCATAAACAGTCATAGCGCTAAGGTAGTTCGCTTACTGCAATAACCAAACGTCAGCTATAAGCCACAGATATAAAGATCACAAAGTAGATCTCCAGATCAAATACACAGAGGTCAAAGAAGATACGTAGGCATTGTCCTCACAATGCTGGAGTATCTCACATACTCGCAAGAAGTAATCAAATAGGCTTCACCAACATCTCAGATGTACGAAGCAATGACAAGAATCGAAACGGATGATCCAAAACCATCTCAGTTAGATTCATACTCCTCCAAGAGGTCAAAGAACTTCCGAGATCGATGGAATCATAGCATCCCGATTCAATTGCATAGCGAATGCTTCTGGAAGCATTCGCTCAGTATCATAAAGCTAAATAAAGCTCCAAACTGTACTTAAAGTGTCTTGAACTCCGTGTAGATTCACTCAGACCCACAGGTCGATATCTCAAAGCAACTCCGGCAGCTTCAAATACTACAAAGCAATATCGAAACTGCTCAAGTCTGTTGCAGACATCTTCCCATAGTCCAGTTCCACTACCAAATACTCAATGAATGGCAGGTCGCACCAAAGCCAAGTTGTAACCCTGTAAGGGACACAAACTTTCACACCCCCTTTCGAGATGTCATTCATTCTTCTCTGTACACACATACTAAAGTCACATCCAGCATGAACTTCGCCATACCTTCAATGTCAAAAATGTGTAGAAGACTTTGTATTCACCAATAGACTTTGACATTCCATCAGCGCAGTACATCTTCAAGATAATGTCGAGGACTTGTTTGAAGTGCTCGTAGATGTTCTTCATCCACCAGCAAAATGAAGTCCAAATTCTTCTGAAATAACTGTTTTGAGAATTCAACTGATTTCAGTCCACCTTCAGCTTGGAAGCCCGGTTGAAAGCAAGATAGAATTGATCCAATTCTGGATGATTCTCAAAATAGAAACAGTTGTCTTTCCAATGCTTCGATCTTCACAATGAAATAGTCGATCCATATCCATAACCATCGCCATCGCTGATTTCCGCAATACTCCAGGGATATCTCCAGAGGCAAAACTTCCACCAATCTTCAGCCAGTCGAAAATCATCAATTCAGAATCCATCAATCGTACCAGGTATCTCTTCAGAACGATATCTATCTTCCAATACCAGATCATCAACTGATCGAAGGAACCATTGCGTCAATTCGCGACCAACTACGGTGCTGTTTGTGGTTCCCTAGAACAAACGAAAACACCAACAACACACACACACACGAGATCCAAGACGAAGACAGACGAAGCACTGTCGGAGTCAACTGTTTCAGCTAATCCACGTCCTCCATTGGAAGATAGGCGTGTCAGACAAGCGAAACTGTCATCAGTTCAAAATACTCAGACAAAACTCCACATTCGTGGTGTCACTAGTCTTGAACGTGATTACATTGTTGTACCACGCAAACTCAGCTTCAGACAAGCTAGGTGCTAGGCGCGCTAAGCTCAGGACATATTAAAAGGAAAAACACACGTCTCCCCCTTTCGAGGTAAAGTCCATCAATCCCCAAAACATCACAAAAACTGAATTCTGATCAGCATAAAAGCTGATTTATCGCAGAGCCAAACAAAGAAAACTACCAAAACAAACTTACAAACATATATATTAACAATGTCAGGGAAATCCATTCCACTGACATCAACACATTTGCATACGTCAAGAGTACACATCCAACAATATTGACATGTACCTCAAGTCAGGGATGTCCAATCCACTGACATCAAAGGCGAAGCAACCACTAAAACGCTCAGATCAAACACAAGATCTTACATGGGTTTCCATCAGACATTTAGCCTGGATCCTCATTGATTCTTCTTTCATTCAAGAATCGGATCTGGCCATGTCATCATCTGGAAAATTGGCGGCAGACAAACATAAGTCAAAATACAAACCACCATCAACAGTAAAACAATCACAATGCACAAACTCACAACGAATCCACAAACGTGTTCATGTGCAGCACATACATGAGACCTTTCCTACCAAGAGTTGATCCTTCCAGGATACAACTCACATACATGTTCATGTGCAATACATGCATGAGACCTTTCCTATCAAGAGCTGATCCTTCCAGGATACAACTCAACTCCACAATGCAAGCTTCTCGCCCCCTTTCAAGATCTGCTTCCCTTCTCTCCTTTTTGCAGCGCAAAAGAATCCAGAGTGATCATAGCGAACACGTGCAAACTAGAGTGAACCTCGAGCTGGCCAGCGGTTGACAAACCAATTACCAACTTTCTCTCTATTGCACAAACTGCCAGGAATTGACAAGAAATACAGACCCTGGACTCCATCCAAAGGACAGGAAACGGATCCCTTTCACAGCACTCAATAGAGGACCTCTGAGAATGCTCCAGCCATTCTTGTCCTTCTAATAGATACGGCGGTACTGCTGCTTGCCGTCTCTCAGCATGCCGAGTCCATTCGGGGCCCACAGGGCCGTAATGGCTGAAACCTGGTCGCCACGATACGGAGTGGGTGAAAGCGTTCGTAAAACGCCACTGCCTGGGTCCCTCGTGACTATCCCAGTTCTCTGACTGGGAGTTGAAATACCCATCGGGCCAGTGGGACGCTGTTCACCTGGACGTTCTGGGCAATAAGCCATGAACAACGAATCCGGTAACGTTGGCGCCGGGGGCAGCCCCGCACCTACTCCCGCAGGCATTGGATGTCCACTGGCAGGTGCTGCAGGCATTGGGTATCCACTGGCAGGTGCCGCAGGCAATGGATGTCCACTGGCAGGCGCGGCAGACATTCTCATAGATGGTGGAGTGCCTCCAGGTAACCCTGCCCGGGCACGGCAGCTGTCTCTGTCGGCCCAACCATGCCAGGAGGATTGACAGGTGAGTTCGGTGGAAAGAATCCACCCATCTCCACCCTCTCAGGCATCTCAGGTGTGTCCATATGGATCCCTTTCGGTGCCCCCATCACACGGACAAGCTCCTTGAGGTGTCGGCTGACTTCCTCAAAACCGCCCTGGAGACACTGTTCAAGCCTTTCACCCTGAGTCTTGATCTCTTCCCGAACAGCTTTGACATTGTTCTCGATCGTCTCATTCCCCGACATGGCCCACTTCCCAGCATGGGAGAATTTGTCGAATGCTTTCAACAATTTCACAATCTCGGCACTCTGGTGTGACACCGCTCCCGTCACGGCAGTAGTACCATATGACTGGGCCTTCAACTGCTCTCGAAGCTCGCTGAATCCTTTCGAGAGCTCTTTGCGGGCGTCACTAACATTGTCCACAGCCAGACCCAAGTCCTCTGTCAAGGTGGTGAGCTTGGAAGCGCAGTCACCGATGTTCTTTGCCAGAGCATTACTTACCATCAAGACTGATTTCTCAGCTTCTTCCGGCAATGCCTCCACTGGTGGTATCTCTGCTCCTGGAGGAACATCCTCATTCAAACCTGGGCTTCCATGGGCTTCGGTCGCGGTACGGCCACGCGACCGTGACCGCCCACGGTGCTCATCACCTTCTTCCCCATGAGCTCCATTGCCATGGGCACGGGCATCTCCATCGGCCGACATTCCTAGCAGTACCCGCTCGAGACGATTGCGCAGAGCTGACACTACCCTGTTCGACAGGCCCGGCTGGTGATAGAGCCGCATGCCCTACAGTCCCCAGGTCTCAAACAGAAAACCATCAAAGCAATCAAACAACCAACCAACATGAGGTGCATGCTCAACAATACAAATAACCAGCAAGACTGTTTCCCAAAATTCCAGATGCTACCAACATACCGGAATTTTGCGAACCATTGACACATATGTCCCAACATGCAGTCAAAGTCTGGGTTCGTTTCCAAAGCAGCAAAACAGGGAAAACTGACCATCCCTCTCTACAAAACACCAGAACAGTCACCATCCCTAAAACAAAAACGAGTTCCCATGAGTTCACTGTGCACTCCCTGCTGTATGCAGTACAAGCTCAAAAAACACCTATTGACAGGCATGCAGATGTTCTGGAAACGAACAGGTCTCCGTGGTTCTGCAGGAACCCTTCGACAAGTCATCTTCACAAACAAAAGCTGCACTCGCCAAACGACAAATTGACAAAGAAAAACCTAACTGCAAAACAAGGAGCATTGCACAAAACATTCAAAATTGTTTGTTTGTGTTTCATTTGTTTGTTTCGTTTCGTTTGTTTCGTTTCGTTTAAAATTGAGATTCCACATGACTGCATTCCACACTCTTGCAACATGACCGCACCAAAATACTGAAATGTGCCAATCACCGATTGCACGCACTCAAACCGCACTTTCCACCATTTTGCAACAACTCACACAGCTGAGCCTAGAGACCTAAAGTACACTAATCTACAACTCACCCACGCTTCAGTTTCGATCAGGACGTTCACGAACTGGCTCATAGACTGTGGTGGGGCGACAGCGATCCAAAGGCGGATGCTATCCTCCATTGCTCAAAAATCAAAAACAAATTAGATCCCTTCACTCAGCAAAAGCAAAACAAATGGCTTCGCGGCATCGATGCAGACATGCAATGCAACTAATGCTTCATGTGGCAAACAAAACACTCACTGCAAATCTCAGTACAGGCTGATCTCTTGACTGTGATCCTTGCCGCATACAGTTCCTCTGAACCAACGACCCATGACCCTACAGTCAAGCTTCAACTCCGCATGACAACTCCACGTGCCCAAATGCACAGTTTCCCCACAGCAATGCAAACTGTCCGTTCATCACATGAGCAACGCAGACCCTCCAGGCTGCCGAAGGAACTCTTTCTTCTTTCCCTTCGGCATTTCAAACTGGGACTCAAAAACTATACCTAAGACCCCATGGTCTGCCCGATTGCTATACTTGGACCCTGACCAGTTAAATGAACTTAACCGCCATCTCACTAATGCGGTACAACAAGCGCCCTTTGCTGTCCCACTCTTCACATTTCACAGGCCCATGCCAGCGATACTCAGTGGGCTTAGTCTTCTCCAAGATTCCACTCTCAACCTTTTGAAGGTACCCGAGCGCAAAGACTTCCATTTCCATCACCGCATAGTCTTTCTGATGGTGTTCACCCTTCAAACCTTCAGGCGTCCAATCCATAAAGTACTGGGCACGATCCACAGCCTCCTTAGGTCCCAAGCGCAGGCCAAAGCGACCAGAATATTCATCTGGAAACACCTCATTGCCCTTGTTCAACTCTTCCAACTGCTTAGGCGTCAAAGCAATCCAGAGCTTGAGTGACTCCATGTTTGAAACGCACACACACGGCCACGGTCTCAGAGCTCTTGACACAAAACAGTCACAAACAGCTGCGGAAACATGAGTAGAGGTTCATCCAAAGCTCATACTCTTGGAAACCAAAACTCCCACACTTCTCATGTGCAAACATCACAAGACTGACCCAACGGCTTTCTCTGTCGCTTCCAGCTTTACCTCTCTCAGCCAACGACCTTATACACCTCTAGGTCACAAACAGTTCAACGTTTCAAGCTCCCGCATCAAAACAGAGCTAAACGGGTCATTTCTTTCCAGGCAGCCAACCGCAGAGCACAAAAGCTATTTCTACTGACGTCTCCTCCTAAACCAGCAAACTATGGCCTAACTAGGATCATTCAGCCCAACCTCTCTGAGCAGTTCTTCTTCAGCTGTCATCTCCGGGACGTCACTCACACTCGTCAACTCATCGTCTGAGTTGGCACGTGTATCACAGTGACCTTCCTTCCCAGACGTCGACATTGTCGCAGCATCAATCAACGGTGGCTCCCTTCTGACGCCCGCCACACTTTCTTCCGCATCAATGACAACAGGTGCGGTAGCCGCGTCAATGGGATATGCTCGACGCCGCACAGCTTTGGAAGACTGGCCCTTCTTGTCGAAGCTATTCTTGATCACTGGTTGCTTAGCGCGAGACGTTACAGATGTTGGCTCCTCCTTAGAGACTTCCTTCTGGTCTCCCCGATCGGACATGGCAACCAGATCTACCTTTGACCTTCTTGAACAATACTTGGCGTCATCAGTGACAAGCATGACTTCCACCTTCAATCACCCACAGTGTACTCCAAAGACAAAGTTTCATGCGTATTGGGCTCAAAATCAAATCTACCTTCAGATTGAATAACACTGCCATGACAACTCAGAAAGCGCTCTTCACATGCTTATTCCAGCCACCTGATACACCTTTTCTCACTACCCCTCTTCTAAAGACCAACTGAGTTCAAGACCCAAGACGTGCCTCAGTTGTTCGCAAGAACCATGTACCTGACACCATCAGTTCCCAACCTTTGCACCTTGATCCAATACCTCAGAGTCCGAGGATGTCAAACCTGGCAATCAGCTGCCCCACCCTCAGGGAGTTCCACGTTACAATCTTGCAGCAAGTTACCTACTGTCACTTCCTACTGCCGAAACGAAATTCCTACGTCCAGGAAAGTCCCATCCATGCATACATCTCCAGACACTCTAGCCTGGCCTTGCCATAGTGACCCTACGCTAGCAATACGTCACGCCATGACACAGACTCCTACCAGAATACCGCCTATATCACATGAATGCCTTCCAAACACTACGCACCTACACAAGGTGAAAAGAAAACTTACTCTGACAGAATCCGCTGTCACCACAGACTCAACTCCTCCGTCCAAGTCACAAGTCCTGCCCAGGGCTGACTAATTCTGTATGTTCTCCTACAGGTACCACTGTCGACAGCTTACCATGGATTCACTTCTGTCCAGCCTACCAAGAACAAACCCTGCCGAATCTTGCCCAACTTGCAAACGAAGAGTCGTTCAAATAAAACGATACGTCCACGATCCTCATGATCCGTAAAAATCTATACAAAAACTAAAACAGGATCCCAAAGTCACCTGAACCCAAACAGACTCAAACCAACTCCACACTCCCTAGTGACCTCACACTCTCAGATCATCACCCCTGTGACATAGGTGCACCTTAGTACGAGCTCATCTCTGCATCTGCGTCCAGATCACGGAGCTCCAATACCCAAGATCCCAATCTCACCTTAGATGACGTCCTTAGTATCTTGTCACACACAAGGGTCAGCGGAAGATGGTGTGGGCAGCCCTTCTTTCAGGGCTCCGCTACCATGTGAAAAACGTAAACCCACGTACACCTCACATGTACCCAAATCAACGCTTTCGTTATTTCACTACGCCAGACGCAAACACCTACTGTGGTTGCGGCTCCGCAGTTACTTACTTCTCTGCAATGTCAGATAAAGGAACTTGTTCCACCCTGACTCCTAAGTGCACGTCAGACTCCTTCTTTTCTCTCCAGACGCCACACACAACGGAACAGGTCAACAAGAACCAGGGCAGGCACACGGCCACAGCCCACAAACAAAGAAAGGAAGCAAGATGTTCCAGTGTGGCTACTGTTTCAAGTGCCCTAGGTGACACTGCAGTTCAGTTCTCTTCGGAACACTTGACACCACTCCCTTGAGCCGATGTCTCAACTGGGAAACTCGATTCCAGGTTTCCAATACACAACCTTCCTTCAAAGGTTGTTGAAACAATTCCAAACTGCTATGATATACAAATCACCTAGTCACAAAACGTCAGAAACATTTCCAAAAGTTCTCAAGTCAAACTGGTTCTCGTCCAAACGCAAATAACCAGCTAGCCGGTGTTACTAGTCTCTACCAAACGTCTAGACTAGTCACACGGCTAGTTCAAGAACGAAATGATCCATTCAAATTCCTTTACAAAATCCTCTTGCAATACAGAACAACATGGAACCTCCTGTTCCATCTCCAAAACAGTTTCACACAGAGATATCTTCTCATAGTTCCAAACTACCGTGGAGAACAGAATGTTCTGCTCGACTTCTCAGCTAATGTCCAGTCATCGCAGTCATAGCGCTAAAGTAGTTCGCTCACCACAATAACCAAACGTCAGCAATAAGTCACAAAGATAAAGATCATAATGCAGCTCTCCAGATCAAGTATCCGGAGGTTGAATAAGATACGTAGGCATTGTCCTCACAATGCCGAAGTATCTCACATACTCAAAAGATCTGCTTGACTTCTCAGCTAATGTCCAGTCATAAACAGTCATAGCGCTAAGGTAGTTCGCTTACTGCAATAACCAAACGTCAGCTATAAGCCACAGATATAAAGATCACAAAGTAGATCTCCAGATCAAATACCCAGAGGTCAAAGAAGATACGTAGGCATTGTCCTCACAATGCCGGAGTATCTCACATACTCGCAAGAAGTAATCAAATAGGCTTCACCAACATCTCAGATGTACGAAGCAATGACAAGAATCGAAACGGATGATCCAAAACCATCTCAGTTAGATTCATACTCCTCCAAGAGGTCAAAGAACTTCCGAGATCGATGGAATCATAGCATCCCGACTCAACTGCATAGCGAATGCTTCTGGAAGCATTCGCTCAGCATCATAAAGCTAAATAAAGCTCCAAACTGTACTTAAAGTGTCTTGAACTCCGTGTAGATTCACTCAGACCCACAGGTCGATATCTCAGACCAACTCCGGCAGCTTCAAATACTACAAAGCAATATCGAAACTGCTCAAGTCTGTTGCAGACATCTTCCCATAGTCCAGTTCCACTACCAAATACTCAATGAATGGCAGGTCGCACCAAAGCCAAGTTGTAACCCTGTAAGGGACACAAACTTTCACAATTATTGACGTTGCTTCAAACATCTGAGATGTTTGTGAAGTCCTTTGATTACCTCTTGCGAGTATGTGAGATACTTCGGCATTGTGAGGACAATGCCTACGTATCTTATTCAACCTCTGGGTATTTGATCTGGAAGTCTGCTTTGTAACCTTTATCTTTGTGACTTATTGCTGACGTTTGGTTATTGTGGTGAGCGAACTACTTTGGCGCCATGACTGCTGATGACTGGATATTAGCTGAGAAGTCGAGCAGAACATTCTGTTCTCCACGGTAGTTTGGAGCTATGAGAAGATATCTCTGTGTGAAGAACTGTTTTGGAGATGGAACAGGAGGTTCCATGTTGTTCTGTATTGCAAGAGGATTTTGTAAAGGAATTTGAATGGATCATTTCGTTCTTGAATAGCCGTGTGACTAGTCTAGACGTTTTGGTAGAGACTAGTAACACCGGCTAGCTGGTTATTTGCGTTTGGACGAGAACCAGTTTGAATTGAGAACTTTTGGAAATGTTTCTGACTTTTTGTGACTAGGTGATTTGTATATCATAGCAGTTTGGAATTGTTTCAGCAACCTTTGAGGAAAGGTTGTGGATTGGAAACCTGGAATCGAGTTTCCCAGTTGAGACATCGGCTCAAGGGAGTGGTGTCAAATGTTCCGAAGCGAACTGAACTGCAGTGTCACCTAGGGCACTTGAAACAGTAGCCACACTGGAACATCTTGCATCCTTTCTTTGTTTGTGGGCTGTGGCCGTGTGCCTGCCCTGGTTCCTGTTGACCTGTTCCGTTGTGTGTGGCGTCTGGAGAGAAAAGAAGGAGTCTGACGTGCACTTAGGAGTCAGGGTGGAAAAAGTTCCTTTATTTGACATTGCAGAGAAGTAAGTAACTGCGGGGCCGCAACCACAGTAGGTGTTTGCGTCTGGCGTAGTGAAATAATGAAAGCGTTGATTTGGGTACACGAGAGGTGTACCGTACAAGAAACAAATTGGGACGCACAGAGAGAAAAAGCATGCGTTAACGCTTACGCTCATGCTAGTGCGTCGCAAATCTGCTTGCAAAACATCTGCGGGCAGCAGCAAAATTTTCCGATGGCTGGCCCCACTTTTGGGTCCAAATCTGGACCCCAAAACGGGGCCCAAGCAAAGACCCAAAAGAAGGAATGAAAATGTGATCCAATTCTGGACCCCATTTTGGGGTCCATATTTGGACCCAAAAATGGGGTCAGCCATCGGAGAATTTCGTTGCTGCCCGCAAATGTTTTGCAAGCAGATTTGCGACCCAGCAGCTTGAACATGAATGTCAACACATACCTTTTTCTCTTTGTGCGTCCCAAGGCCGCTTGCTACTGTCGAGGTCCCTCTATCGCAGCCATGTTTTGAGCACTTTTTTCAGCCCTGTTTTAGGGGCCATGATGAAGCAGGTTTGTTGGCATTCGAGGCGCTCCGAGGCTCACCGAGGCCTGCCCGAGGCCAGGCCTCGGACGCAAAACGTAATGGCACGAGGACAAAGCGAGGCTCACGGGGACTCGAATCTATATAAAACACGTCAAGACTGAATGATCTGAAACCAAAAAACGCTGGCGATGATCACCAGCCAAGATATCCATTGCTTTCATGAAAGCCTGCAGTCCAAAATGAGGACACATGCCCCGTGTGGGACCTTAACTTCAAAGCACATGCAGATTTTCGTCCCTCGATATGTTCCGTCTCTCTTGCGAAATAAAGAACATACCATGTGGCCGCCATGGCCTCACCTCCATGTGATCCTGCATTTTTTCTCCCGATAGTTTTTGCGCCGGCAGCGCAGAACCCCCACACCCCCGGCGGCAATGCTGCTGTGGAACGCTGTAAAGAAGCATATGACAGCTTCAGTCCATCTCACACTGACGCAGCGTTGCCACTGGGGAGCGGGGCGTATTCAACAGATCTCTTAAAGCGGCAGGCCCAATATTTCAAAAGCTTAAGCCCGTAGCAGGCGCAGTACTTTGGCAGCTAACAACCCCGTCGCAGGCACAATATTTCAGAAGCAAACATGGCCACATCACAGCTTAAACCCGTGGCAAGCGCAGCATTTCAGAAGTAAACAACCACACATCTCAACCTGTGGCAAATATTGCAAACAAACATGGCCACCTCACAACTTAAACCCTGACAACTGCGGTACTTGACAAACAAACATGGCCACCTCACAGCTTAACCTGGACAGCTTAAACGCTGGCAGGCGCACTAATTCAGAAGCTAACATGGCCACTACACAGCGTAAACCCTGGCAGGGGCAGTTTTTGACAAGCAAACATGGCCACCTCACAGCTTAGCCCGTGGCAAGTATTTGACAAACAAACGTGGCCACCTCACAGCTTCAGCCACGGCAGGGTTTAAGCTGCCACAACTGGCGGCACTACACGCTCACCCTCTGTGATTTTGGCGCGACGCAGTGCGCAAATACTGCGCCTGCCAGCAAAATCGGCACTAAACGCTTCGCACTGTGGTAAAACTGCCAAATGCCGTGGGTCAGGGGGATTAGTGGGAAAGAAAATTTCAAAAAGGAAGTAGAGGAAATTTTGGGGAAGTAGAGGTTTTTAATTTCCAAAAAATACGAGCCAAAAATGTCGGCTTGGACCATGTCAAGTGCAACTTTGCCCAAAAACTGCCTTTTGCCACTATTTTATTGCATTTTAAACAATTTTTGCCTAATTTGCGGTGTCTTCAATGGCTTCAAACTGCATTTAGACAGAGAATAAAGCAGCTTGGCCCATGTAGGGCGCCAAAAGTTAGCAAAAAAAAAACATGTTTTGCCATTTCATGGCATTTTCGGTCATTTTCCCATGTTTTTGCTTTGTTGTCAAGCTGATTCTAAGCTGAAAAAACCTCTTGGCAATATGAAACTGTTACCCTTGACAAACATAATCCATTTTTTTGCCCTACCCAGAATTTAACCTAATTTTCATCACTTTTCACTGTTTTTCAACGATGTTCTGAACAATAAAAAATGGTTTCAAGTGTGGCAGCACTTGGGTAGCAAACAGGGAACTGCACCACCTTTCAGAAAAAAAAACATTTTTCCCAAATTTTCACTTTATTGAAACTTTTTTGTCATTTTGCCAAAGTTAGAAAGCGTCTTTGAAAGCTTAAAAACCACATGATATATAGCTTTAAGCTACATGGTTACATGATGCAACAAAACAAAGGATTGCCTAATGACCAGGTGTCAGAAATACCTGTTATGGCACTATTTGGCCAATATTTCAATTGTTTTGTTCATATTGATTATTCAGTTTTTCGACTATTCACATTCATAACGTCTTAACAAGTCAAACCAGACCATTTATCCCAATTCTTCAGTGTTTTTTTTGGTGCTTGGGTCCTATACACTGAACTAACTTGGGGTCCTTGCAGGTATTTCCTGGCGTAAGCAGCGATGCCGACAAGTCTATGCAGATCCACATATCGAAAAAACGGCTACACACAAGCGCCTATGCAAGTTTTTTGACCGCGCATGCCATCTAAAAATCAACAGGTGCCTAAGAGGAGAGCCTACGCCATGCCACCTACGCTGCACTGCAAAACACACGCAATCAGCCTAAGCAACCTATCATGCAGTTCCCTTTTATCTAGGTTTCATGATCTCACAAAAAATGCTCTGCTCTGCTCCATTAAGGTCCACCGACTCGGACTCCCCTTTTTGGCTCTGGCGGAGGCTCAAGCAGTCGTTCTCCTAACTGCGGCACATCTTCAACTTCTTCCTGTACCCACAGCGCCACTTCACACACGTTTTCGAAGTTTCTCTTTGCAGAACGCTCTCGATCACTCTTGTCAGCTGGCATCTTTTCAGCTGCGTTGTTCACAGACTCCAAAGCTTCCAAGAGGTTTCTTTGAGCAAGCAGCCATGGATCTAGGTCTCCTTTCAAATCAGCCTTCTTCAAATGCCCAACAAAGCTTTCCCAATCAAACTTTCTTCTGAATGAGCAGACTGTGACTGTGACTGTTGTGACTCTGACTGCTCTGCTTTTTCGGGCTAATCATCTGAATCAACGCCATACGGACTGCAAGGTGTCCCTCCAGCTGTCACTCCGTGGTAGACAAAGGTAAGTCTCTTCTCAGGACGGTGACCTGCTGACAAGTTGGTAGCCTCACTGGCCACCGCCGATTTCGGTTCATCATCACCAGCAGCCATCGCCACCGCCGCCTTGGAACAATCAAGGGAATTTTCAATTTTCCTTTGGCACAAGCAAGGAAATTTTCTCTAAGTTCTTTTAAAAAAGAATTTAGAGAAATTTCCCATTTGAAAAAAACAATTTTAGAGAAATACATGTTTGTTTTCATGTTTTGTACCGCGCCGAGCGCGGAAGAAATCTTTTTACCTGGGGGGTCGGTCCCCCCCCCCCACGGGAGCGATCGCCGGCAATTTTTGTTGGATACTTTTGAGACTCGACTTTCCGATGTTTTTTCTACCTTCCAAAAGTTTCTCTAAGTTCTTTTTAACAAGAACTTAGAGAAATTTTCCTTTGGATCAAGCAAGGGAATCTTCTCTAAATTCTTTTAGGGAAATCTTCCTTTGGAACAAGCAAGGGAATTCTCTAAGTTCTTTTTAAAAAGAAGAGAGATAAATTTCTCATTAAAAAAAATAGATAAATACAGATAAACTCTTTTTTTTTTCGGCTGCGCGCAGCGCGGAAGATTTTTTTTTACCTCGGGGATTTGTCTCCCCCCCGTGGGAGCGCCTGCAGTTTTTTGTTGGATACTTTTTTTAGACTCTACCTTCCCAAAAATTTTCTCTACTTCCCAAGAGTTTCTCTACTTCCCAAAATTTCCTCTGAGTTCTTTTTAAAAAGAATTTAGACAAATTTTCCTTTGGCATAAGCAAGGGAATTTTCTCTAAGTTCTTTTTAAAAAGACCTTAGAGAAATTTTCCTTTGGCACAAGCAAGGAAATTTACTCTAATTTGCTTTAAGATAATTTAGATAAGTTTTTAATTCGACCAGAAAAAACAGAGAAGCATTTTTCTCTTCATTTTATTTTCTGCGCGGAGCGCGGAAGATTTTTTTTCACCTGGGGGATCGTTCCCCCCCCCGCGGGAGCCCTCGCGAATTTTTTGGGATACTTTTAGAGTCTACCTTCCAAAAAATTGTTTTTATTTCCCAGAAAATTTTCTCTACTTCCCGAATTTTTCTCTAAGGTCTTTTTGGAAAGAACTTCGAGATTTTTTCCTTTGGAACAAGAAGAACTTACAGAAAATTATCACCTGAAAAAAAAATACAGATACATTTTTTTGAACCTTGGGGGTCGGTCCCCCCCCGCGGGAGCGCTCGCGATTTTTTTGGGATACTTTTTAGACTCTACTTTCCTTGTGCTTGTTCCTTTTCAGAAAAGACAAGCATAAATTCTCAACTTGACTTGACACTTGACACTGTCATTCCCTTCTCCCAACTCCCCCAACTCTACAGACCCCCTAATCAGTAAGTTATTCGTTCCTTTGAGAAAAAATATGTTCCAATCTCAGTCCAACTCTAAGTTCACTAATTTTGCCGCGCGGAGCGCGGAAGAAAAATTTTCGCCTAGGGAGGGTCGGCCCCCCCTCAGCGGGAGGGCTCGCAAATTTTTTGGGATGATTTTCCGAAAAAAAATCGCTAGGCCGCAAAAGTTTCTCTACTTCCCCATTTTTTTTTCGAAATTCTTTTTAAAAAGAACTTAGAGAATTTTTCCGGTTGAAAAAATTATACCTTTTTTTTTTGGTTTGGCCGCGCGAAACGCGGAAGAAATTTTCTCGAGGGGGTCGGCCCCCCCCGCGGGAGCGCTCGCGAATTTTTGGGGATGATTTTCCTAAAAATAATTCGCTAAGCCCCAAAAGCTTCTCTACTTCCCGAAATTTTCTCTAAGTTCTTTTTAAAAAGAACTGAGAGAAATTTTCCTTTGACACAAGCAAGGGAAATTCCTCTAAGTTCTTTTTAAAAAGAACTTAGAGAAATTTTCCTTTGGCACAAGCAAGGGAATTTTCTCTAAATTCTTTCTAAAAAGAACTTAGAGAAATCTTTCTTTGGCACAAGCAAGGGAATTTTCTCTAAGTTAAAAAAAACTTAGGGAATTTTTCCATTTGAAAAAAATATTTATTTTTTTTTGGGTCCGGCCGCGCGAAGCGCGGAAAAAATTTTTTTCGCCTAGGGGGGTCGGCCCCCCCCCCGCAGGAGCGCTCGCAATTTTTTTGGGATGATTTTCCACAAAAAAAATCGCTAGGCCGCAAAAGTTTCTCTACTTCCCGAAATTTTCCTCGGGCACAAGCAAGGGAATTTTCTCTAAGTTTTTGTAAGAAGAACGTAGAGAATTTTTTCCCTTTAAATAAAATATATACCGATTTTTTTTTTGGTTCGGCCGCGCGAAGCGCGGAAGAAATTTTTTTCGCGGGGGTCGGCCCCCCCCGCGGGAGCGCTCGCGAATTTTTTCGGATGATTTTCCGAAAAATAAATCGCTAGGTCCCAAAAGCTTCTCTACTTCCCGAAATTTTCTCTAAGTTCTTTTTAAAAAGAACTTAGAGAAGTTTTCCTTTGACACAAGCAAGGGAAATTTATCTAAGTTCTTTTTAAAAAGAACTTAGAGAAATTTTCCTTTGGCACAAGCAAGGGAATTTTCTCTAAGTTCTTTTTAAAAAGAACTTAGAGAAATCTTTCTTTGGCACAAGCAAGGGAATTTTCTCTAAGTTCTTTTTAAAAAGAACTTAGAGAAATTGGTCCTTTAGCACAATCACGGGAAATTTCTCTAAGTTCTTTTTAAAAAGAACTTAGAGAATTTTTTTACATTTGGAAAAAAATATAGAATTTTTTTTTGGTCCGGCCGCGCGAAGCGCGGAAGAAATTTTTCGCCTAGGGGGGTCGGCCCCCCCGCGGGAGCGCTCGCAAATTTTTTGGGATGATTTTCCTGAAAAAAAATCGCTAGGTCCCAAAAGTTTCTCTACTTCCCGAAAATTTTCTCTAAGTTCTTTTTAAAAAGAACTTAGAGAAATTTTCCTTTGGCACAAGCAAGGGAATTTTCTCTAAGTTCTTTTTTAAAAGAACTTAGAGAACTTGTTTCCATTTGAAAAAAATTGTACAGTTTTTTTTTGGCCCGGCCGCGCAAAGCGCGGAAGAAATTTTTTCGCCTAGCGGGGTCGGCCCGCCCCGCGGGAGCGCTCGCAAATTTTTTGGGATGATTTTCCGGAAAAAAAATCGCTAGGCCGCTAGGTCCCAAAAGTTTCTCTACTTCCCGAAATTTTCTCTAAGTTCTTTTTAAAAAGAACTTAGAGAAATTTTCCTTTGGCACAAGCAAGGGAATTTTCTCTAAGTTCTTTTTAAAAAGAACTTAGAGAAATTTTCCTTTCTGGGACAGTCAAAGAAAATTTCTCTAAGTTCTTTTTAAAAAGAACTTAGAGAAATTTTCCTTTGGCACAAGGAAGTGATTTTTTAAAAAGAACTTAGAGAAATCAATAAAGTAGAAAAAGTGTTCTCCTTTTTTTTCAGCTTAAGATATATCTTTTTAGTTTTTTCGAAATAAATAAAGCCAAAACACGTTTAGTCTGGGTGAAGCTCTAATTCCCTGAAAACTTTCTCTATTTCCCTGAGATTTCTCTAAGTTCTTTTTAAAAAGAACTTAGAGGATTTTTCCAGAATATCTACGATGTAAATCAAGCACTTTTCAGGCCAGAACAGTACTTTTGGACTCATGTTTCATCGTAGAAAAACTGAAATTCAGAAATATCTACGGTGAAAATTGCATCAAAATCCATGCTTTTGGCTTCAAAAGAGCAGCATTTTCACCGTAGGAAAACACACAAAATCCTCTAAGTTCTTTTTAAAAAGAACTTAGAGAAAATTCAGGGAAATAGAGAAAGTTTTCAGGGAATTAGAGGATGCACAAGAAGTAAGCTATAATTTTTAAGCGCTACCACCGAAGGCGGTTTTTTTTTCATTTTTTTCCATAACGTTTTTGACTTTTTGACGGCGCTGGCGCCAGTGTTATCATGAGGAATGAAAGCTAGGTGCGCCGCCGCAGGCGGCGATTTTTTTTTGGCAACTATTTTGAGCCGCCGCCGGGCCGAGTCAAGCTTTAGACGCGCCAAAACTCATCACTAAAGACTCCCTGCTGGCCCGCCTGGGGCCGAGTTAAGCTTGAGTCGCGCCAAAACTCGTCACTAAAAACTCCCTGCTGGCCCGCCCGGGGCCGAGTCAAGCTGTAGTTGGGCCAAAACTCGTCACTAAAGACTCCCTGCTGGCCCGCCTCGGGCCGAGTTAAGCTTGAGTCGCGCCAAAACTCGTCACTAAAAACTCCCTGCTGGCCCGCCCAGGGCCGAGTCAAGCTGTAGTTGGGCCAAAACTCGTCACTAAAGACTCCCTGCTGGCCCGCCTGGGGCCGAGTTAAGCTTGAGTCGCGCCAAAACTCGTCACTAAAAACTCCTGTTGGCCCGCCCGGGGCCGAGTTAAGCTTGAGTCGCGCCAAAATTCGTCACTAAAAACTCCCTGCTGGCCCGCCCGGGCCCGAGTCAAGCTGTAGTCGGGCCAAAACTCGTCACTAAAGACTCCTTGCCGGCCCGGGGCCCGAGTCAAGCTTTAGTCGGGCCAAAACTCGTCACTAAAGACTCCCTGTTGGCCCGCCCGGGGCCGAGTTAAAGCACAGTTGGGCCAAAACAAGTTATCTTATGATTGCCTGCTTGCCCAGCCAGCGGCGCAGAGAAGCACAAAATCTGCAGAGAAACTGTCTCTCGAACATCTGCCTGTCGGGCCGGGCCGGCCAAATCAATGCCCAAAAAAACACACACACACAAAAAAAAAAAAAAAGGCGCCCCACTATAGCTCCTGATAATCAAATATACACCGTTTTTTTCTTCGCGTTCTTTTTGTCGGATTCGATTTTTTTATTTTCGCATTTTCTTCGCCGCCGCTTCGGGTTGAAAAACTCTGCTTTTGCCTCTGTTTTCTATCATGGCAAAAACGCTTCAACAAGCAAAATCTTCAAAAGCCATGTCGTTTTCTGGATTCGCGGGCCCCCCGCGCCGACGTGGCCAAAAGTTATGTCAAAATTCAAAATAAAAAATTCGCGATAGTTTCCCACATCAAATTGCATGGAGTTGGGCCTTGATTTTCTCAATGTTTTTTTTTCTCGCTCTTTCTGCGTTTTTTTCGGGGGTCGGCGGCCGCTGCCGGAGGCAGGGATAAGCAAAAAACTTGAAATTAATCCCAACGGAACCACCGGCGACACCCCCCAATCCCACTGAGGCTCCGTGCGACATCTTCGCTGCAGGGCCATGGAGCACCTGCAGCGCGGGTCGATCGGAGAAAAAAAACGGGGGCAACCAGTTACAACCCTCCAAACAACAACAACCTAGAGACAAATGCAACACACAAAACTGAGTTCAACGCCAACGATCCTGAGGTCCGGACAAACCAAGAAAAACCGTTTGAGCTAAGCAGCTGCAGCGGCACCAAGAAAAGTCAACACCTGCGAACACGTCGAAAAAAATGCGCAATGAAAAAACTGCATTCCTGAGCAAAACTATGTCAAATGTTGATGGATTCAGATTTGCGCAAATTTCCCCTTGTCAAAATGCAATGAAACAAGTTCCATCAAAATTTCAATGAGAAATGAAGAATAAAACCTTTGTTGAAGCATTCCCAAATCTATCACACTTGTGCCAGAGCTGCCATATTTGGCTGAGAATCAAGGCGCTGCAGCTCCTTATCCGGATCAGCCATTCAGTCTGCATGTGACCAGCACAGTGTCTCAATTCATCATTGCTTTAGGAGTCAGGAGCCCCTCACACATTATGACGTTTCTCCCAAAGAACTCCTGCAAAGCAACATAATGGGCAATCTCTGCCTTGAGATCATCCAATGAAGGCAAGTCTGCCAGGGAATTTGGACGTCACTGCCTCACATTGCAGTCGATTGAATACATGTACTATGTGTTCGTGTCCTTGTAAAATGATATGTAATGTACAAATTCTTATCACTCTCTCAAGTATCTCAAGCAAGGCTAAGGGCCCTGCAGTCATGACATGCCTCTTCCTGAGCTCTTCGTCAGTTTCACCTGGCCTCCGAACCATCTTGTAGCTTTGGTGTATTCAGAATGAAAAACAAAGTGTTGAGTGTTGTAACAACTTTGCCACAGCAAGGTTTTGGCATGATTTTAAAAGCAGTGTTGCCAATTTGCTATTTTTGAATATACACTGATGTGCGTGTGTGTGTGTGTGTCGGGACATTAGTGCAACCAAAGACCTTGCAGAAACCACCCAGCAATCATTCCAACAACTGCCTCTTCCGAGAGGGACGCAGTGACGGAAATCTCCCTGTTGCATTTGCGCTCCGTGCGGTCCGCCCTCACCGACTTGTGACAAGGGCAAGTCACATACAAAGCACCCTGGGCGAATGAAACGGTACATGCTCTGGCACTGACACATGTGCAAACAATTTTCTGATATTGTTTTTTGTTTGTTGATTCATTGCATGATATCTGTGCAAACAAGTAGATCTGAATAAGGTCAAGAGACGAATCCTTTCTTGTCAGTCCGCTCCACGACTGGGATGTTGTCAAGCCAGACCATGCTTGCATTGAATATTGGTTTAGGAGCAGGTTTGGCCCTTGCGCCACTGGAAGCTTCTGCATTTGAATTCTGTGAGTCATCCGCTGCAGGCTTTGTTGCAGGCACTCCTTCTGTAGTCATTAGTACTGAAGATTCCTCATACTGTATATTTGCACTGCTGGGTTTGGCTGCCTCAGCACTAGCGCTGCTTGGTCTAGATCCCATTGGTGCTGACGGTGCAGATTCTGCTGCCGACCCTTGGACTCCAACTTTTGCTTCATCATCAGAATCAGACAATACCACCATAGGTACACAAAGACAGGTGGAGCAGCACTGACTGCTCCAGGGTGAGCTTCTGGTTCAACCTTTGGCTCAATGAAACCTGTGACATTTTTGTCATCCTGCACTTGAGGTGTGTGCATGCTTCTTTGTCTTTTTGCAACTTCAGGTTGTTTTTTTTCATCATTTCCCTTGGCCATCTTGGCTGCAGTATCTTTGACCTTGCTTGCCTGTGACACATTAGCCACTGCTTCCAACAATGCGCTTCCCGATGCAATGGAAGCTGAAGGCAATTGACGTTTTCGTGCTCTTTGTCCAAGGGAGCCTAGCGAAGTACTCAAATTTGAACCAGCTGGCTCCTCATCTTCACACGGCTGGGATTCTGAATCTGAATCGGAAATTATACTGTCATAACAGACATTGGCAGAAGTTTCAGAACCACCAGTAGTGCCTTTTTCCTTCCGTTGTGTGGCACCAGGTCTCTTTCTGGTAGACTTTGAAATCTTTTGCACGTCTGTTGCCTCTTGGCCAAATCGACTTGGCTCATCTGTAAGATCGATAGCACTGGTGGTGGCAGTTCCAGGAATTACCCGAGCTTTTGGTTTTGAACTCACTTTCTGCAGCAGTTCCGCAAGCAATCCTTTCTCTGCCAGTGTTGATGCAGCTTGTGCACAGGAATAGTATGCTTTGCTCTGCTCATGATAGATCTTCTCCAGCCCTTCTTGCAATAGAGGGCCTGTTATTTTCCTGCATCACTAGCTGTGGGACTGTGACGTTGAACTTGGCCGCGACCCGGCCCTGGGTAAGCCAATCGCCTGGATGGAAAACTAAAGTTGAAAATTGACAGTTGACACTGACACCTATACCGATTTAAGGTGGGAAACGTCCATGTTGATGCCGATCCATCTCCTAGATGAGAGTCAAACGAATCATTTGGCGCAAATTGGTCTGATGATGTGCCAATTGCTGTAAAGCACAGTGCTCTGCGTTCAAAGCGCATCCAGCTGCGAGTCGACATTCCGTGAGAAAGGGTGGAATGTCTTCCTGGATCTGTGAGCGCGCAAAAATATTTTCTTCAAGTCGAGTGGCCACATTCTGCAGTTCAAAAAGAGAGAGGATGGAGGAGATGTCTGAACGTATGTTCATCCGAAAGCGGAGCTGCCATGAATACCACTGTGCCTAGGGCTGGGACAAAAAACAATTTGAAAATGACATGCAAGTTGACATGCTCATGTGTCGTGATGACTGAGACTTGAGGTTAGAATTTGCGCAGGAATGAAACATTTCAATTTCAACTTGTATTTGACACTTGTCGAACGCTTCACACGAAACTTGAGATTGAGATGTAAAAAAAGGCGATAGGGCATTGAAATGGTATACAGCTCACTGCTCACCGTTCACTCATGAAATTTTGATGTATGCGATTTACAAAATCCGCCGACCCCGGCTGATGCAAGGGGGAGCGCATCAAGGATTACAGTTTACAGGTTTTCGCTTGTACAACAACAACAACTACTACTACTACTACTACGACTACTACAACTACAAGTACAACTACAACTACAACTGTTGATGATCTTGGCACAGGCCCAACTCTCCCGGGTCGGCCGCAGGGGCAGCAGCCCTTAAATCAAATGCTATCATGTGGCCCATGTGCCACATGAGGGTCATCAAAAGTCAGAGCGAATTACAGGATGATATTTGAGCAACAGTCGAGCAATAACTCAATGTTAAGCAGTTTCTGTTGTTTTGTGCAAAAAAACAAATATCCATGAATTCTTTTGCTGGGCCCACTGTGCCCACTGCATTTTTTTGCAGGTGATGAACTCTACTGCATTTTCCCTAATTTTGCATTGAAAACCAAAAAATCCTCGATGTAATTTTGGTCTCTAAAAGTTGTAAAGTTGTGAGTCAAAGCTGGCTAATTAGCACAACCGTTTTCAAACTAGTTGATTTTGTTGGAATTTGTTGGTTTTGTGACAAATGTCAGGAAAAAAACACAAAACACAAACGCATGAATGCATGTTAATATTGATGATTTTATGCGTTCTTTTACTGGGACCAGTCTGACCCAGTGTTATTTTTGCAGTTTATGCAAAAAATGTGCATTTTCCCTCATTTCACACTGAAACCAAGAAATGTTTGATGCAATTTGTAGCCTAAAACCCGCCAAAGTAGTTGATGATAGCTGGGGCCACAGGCTTAACATTTCAAACATGTTGGCTTTTATCAGTTTTTTGTGTTTTTTGGTCAAAAATGACAAGCCAAAAAATCAACGATATAAATGTTGCTGTTTTCATCTGGTTTGCAGCCACTCCTGCTGCCCCTATTGCACCATATACCTGTGCAAACTCTAATTCCCCAAGATTTCCTCTACTTCCTTTTTGAAAATTTCTCGCCCTGACCCACGGCATTTGGCAGGTAAAACAGCGATTTTTAGATGCGACCGTTTGGGCGTGTAGTACCCCACTAAACGCTCCGCGCTGTGGCCGGAGACACATTTTCGCCGTTTCCTGCCGTTCGGTTGTAATTATTTTTTTAAAGATCAATATAGTTTGGAAAAAAGAGCCACTACATGCAACACGCTGGACCTGTTTTGCTGGTTTTTTCCACGGTAAAAGGCGTGTAGTGCCACAACTGTCGTACTAAACGCTCACCCTCTGTAGGTTCAGTGTCACACACGCCGTAAATACCGCACCTGCCACCAAAATCTGCACTAAACGCTGTCAGTTTTCACACCGTGACTGCCAGAAGTATTGCACATGCCAGGCAAATCAAACCCGCAGGGGCGACAGCAAAGTTAGCGCAAAACAGCGCGCTTTCTGCAAGACGGGAAAAAGGCATTTGCATCCTCTGTTGCAACTCCGGTTCTCGACCATTTTTTTTTTCCGTCCAACGCCGTATGGCTTCCGCCAGGTCGTTCAACATGTTTCCAAGCATGTTGCATATTAGATTAATTAATTAATTCACGCAGGGGCCGAAGCTGTAGTGGCCGCAAAACTGGTAGAGGACCGATACATAGTCCTATTCCCTTGTCACGTCATCAGAGAACAAGAACCGAAACACAAAGAACCAGAAGCAAAAACAACACAAAAACAAAAACAAAAAAACACAAACACAAACAAAACAACCCACACAAAACACAGAAAACCACACAACCCCAAAGCAGTGACGTGACAGGTACCAGTTTGGGTGAAAAAGATCTGTTGAGACAAGAGGTGATAGCTTAGTATCGACTCGGCGCATGCAGATACAACTTATGTGTCATGCTGACGCAGGCCCATTAACAAAAGCAACAGAAAAAACCACAAAATCACCATGGGCCATTCAAAGGGTGCAGGAAGCAACAAAGCCCAATGCGGAAACCAGGGATCCCCCCAGCCAGGATCCCCGAGATCACAAAGAGCAGCCTTCATGGCATGACATTCACCCTGGCACTTTGAAGCAAACACCGACAAAGCCGGGTCGCAACGAAGTGGTGAGAAAACTACCGCAGCCCTGGCCTCCCTTTGCATGTGCTATGGGGGGTCGTGGGCGACATTGTGGTTTTGCAGCGTCGTGGGTGGCTTTGCAGCGTCGTGGGTGGCAAAAGACGGTCGTTGGTTTTTGTCTTTGGATCTTTTGGCTTTTCTTCCTTATATTTTGTTTGTCTTTCGTTGTTGGTGTCCGCGTTTCTGGGGTTTGGTTGTCTGTCTTTTGGCTTTTCTATTTGGTTTTGGTCGCTTTTCCTGTTGGTGACTGCGGTTTGCTTCGAAGCAGCTTGGTTGTCTGTTTTTTGGCTGTTCTACTTGTGGGTTCTGGAGGCTTTTTCTGTTGGTGTTCGTGGTTTGCTTCTGGGGTTTGGTTGTCTGTCTTTTGGCTTTTCTATTTGGTTTTGGTCGCTTTTCCTGTTGGTGTCTGCGGTTTGCTTCGAAGCAGCTTGGTTGTCTGTTTTTTGGCTGTTCTACTTGGGGGTTCTGGAGGCTTTTTCTGTTGGTGTTCGTGGTTTGCTTCTGGGGTTTGGTTGTCTGTCTTTTGGCTTTTCTATTTGGTTTTGGTCGCTTTTCCTGTTGGTGACTGCGGTTTGCTTCGAAGCAGCTTGGTTGTCTGTTTTTTGGCTGTTCTACTTGGGGGTTCTGGAGGCTTTTTCTGTTGGTGTTCGTGGTTTGCTTCTGGGGTTTGGTTGTCTGTCTTTTGGCTTTTCTATTTGGTTTTGGTCGCTTTTCCTGTTGGTGTCTGCGGTTTGCTTCGAAGCAGCTTGGTTGTCTGTTTTTTGGCTGTTCTACTTGGGGGTTCTGGAGGCTTTTTCTGTTGGTGTTCGTGGTTTGCTTCTGGGGTTTGGTTGTCTGTCTTTTGGCTTTTCTATTTGGTTTTGGTCGCTTTTCCTGTTGGTGTCTGCGGTTTGCTTCGAAGCAGCTTGGTTGTCTGTTTTTTGGCTGTTCTACTTGGGGGTTCTGGTCGTTTTTTCTGTTGGTGTTCATGGTTTGCTTCTGGGGTTTGGTTGTCTGTCTTTTGGCTTTTGTCTTTTGTTGTTTGGGTTCGTTGTTTTGTTGTTTGCCTTTGCGGCTGGTATGGTGCACCGCAAAATTGCCAGCCCTGGCTCTGCTACCAAACGTGCAATCCCTAAAATGGAGGCGACCATATGTGTATCAGCAAACAAGCAGCCAAATTTGCCACAGCTGTGTTGTGCTGTAATTTTGCATCGTGCTTTAGTCCTGCGAAATCGTTTTGGCAGGAGCCAGCCGACAAACAAAGCGCCAGAAAAAAAATACACATATATGATAATATAACATACTATATCATAATATTATTTTTATATATAGAAAATATTAATGATTTTCTTCTGGGATGATAATAGGATTGAATTCCATGGGGGATTTCGAAGATGTTTGCCTTATTTAGTCCTAATGGAATAACCGTGGGGGTCCTACAACAAGCAACCGTCACATATAAGTATATACACAGGGTATAGGTATATACATATATACCAAGGATACGCGTGAACCCTTCACTACAAACGGTCGTCAAAAGATCCCATTCCTGAGTTCCCAAACACCCAGAAATTTAAATGAAATAGAAGGGTTTTGGAAACACTGTTTATTTCCGGCAGTTTGGTCCAAACCTCTTGTTCTTTTTGGGTCTATTTTTTCACCGAAATCGCTCAACTTGCCGCAGGGTGAGACATCCATGGCTCCTGGACTGGACAGTATACGTAGGTACACGGTACCAGAAAAATTGGGAAACTCGTTTGTTAGTTTTTTAGAAAATATTTTTCACAAAAGGTTCCATATATGTTGGACTGGATCGAATCTGCAGAATCCGAAATCACGTACGCAGGGTGAGACATCTAGATCTGATCCATGCACTGGACAGTTCATGGCCGATTTGGGAAAACTGGGACACTGCTACATGCCCTATTTTGTTTTTATTTTCTGGAATTGTTTTGTCACAGTCACAGTGCATATAGGTACCATGTTGAATCTCAATCCCACATGGTTCGCTCGCAGACTCGCAGCAGGGTGAGACATCGATCCGTGGCTCCTGGACTGGACAGTAAAAAATCCAAGATGCACATTGCAAAGCAAAACACGTTTACCTGTTGGAAAAAACCTTGAACAAAAACATTACCTGAATCTTGGAAAAAAGTAAAATAAGTTTCTCAAATCAAAACCAACACATTTGAATTTTGGGTTTGCGCGATCATGGGAGCAGCACATGGAACGTGCAAGATTTCAGCGCCAGGAACCCAGCTGATCAAAACCAGCCCAGCTCAAGCCAGCTCATCACAATCTTGAAAAAAACATTTCAGATTCCTTGGCATGGGTCTCAAATTTCCCCCAGTCGATTAGGAACCTTCGAGTCTAAGGAGTCTAAGGAGTCTAAGGAGTCTAAGGAGTCTAAGGAGTCTAAGGAGTCTAAGGAGTCTAAGGAGTCTAAGGAGTCTAAGGAGTCTAAGGAGTCTAAGGAGTCTAAGGAGTCTAAGGAGTCTAAGGAGTCTAAGGGGTCTAAGGAGTCTAAGGAGCGTCTAAGGAGCGTCTAAGGAGTCTAAGGAGTCTAAGGAGCTGTTCACTGGAGCTGTGATGCATGTTGGAATCCGCTCTCAGGTCGGCGTGCCTTCGAAGTGAGACAAGGTGCCTCAGAAGCCAAACGATGCTTCCCTCATCACTATTTCCCAGGTGCAGTTGGGGAGCTTGATCATGGCAAAAGTATCACATTTACATATGCGTGATGTAAAAGGTTTTGGCTCAGCATTTGATACAAAAAACATGGGCAAACAATTTATATAAAAGCAACGCAAATTACATTTTTGGGGGAATTTCCCCAGCTGCATTTGTGCAGAATCCTGCTGACAACTCCATGACCTGCAAAAAAACTGCTGAGTGGCGCACTGCAAAGCCATGGATGAAGACAACCAGAAGTCTCCGGATAACGCCTTCAAATGGATGGAAAGGCGATGCAAGGCTGAGAATGTGCGCTTATGCCTGGTTCTCCCAGCCTGTTTAAGTTGCAACTACCAGTGAGATGCGTCATTTTCTAACATTAATTCGAATGTTACATTTCACATTCCCGCTCCAGCTCAAAGGTATGTGTCTCCCTCAAAAAAAAATGTTTTGCCATAGATTTAGTATATAATTATATGCTTGGGATTGCATAGGTATATATATGATGAAACTCAAAGCTACCTTGCTGGCTCAGTGGTCATGACACGTAGCTGGCTCAGCGCAAGAAAATTCTTTAAAAAATCTTTTGCTGTTGCCGCTTTGATGTCAAGATTCACCCCTGAAACGCTGTTACGTTCAACCTCTTGGTGCCATGTTGGATGGTTGATCGGTCAGCACGTGCCAGAGGTGTGGCTGGCTGCGCTGGACCAGTCGTCCTAGGATCGGTTTCGAAATCCCGATCTACTTCGTGGTGTTTTGGTTTTTGCTCAGGGTTCATCTTCTCGATCTCCGTGGTGATTTGGTGGATTCTTCTCCACTGACGGGCTGGCAGTGCTTCCTTGCTTGGAGCGATGATTGGCCCCATGGCGGATCCCCTGAAAGGTGCTGAGGAAGACCAACTTTGTTTTACGGTGCAATGGCTTTACGGTGGTGAGCCGGTGCCAAATGTCCAGACGGACATGGAGTTTTTTCCTCGCATGAGTTACACCTTGGAGGAGGTGGTGACTTTGGTGGAGCACACTGGCTGTGGATCAGGTCGCTTGCAGGGAGCCCATATGTGTGTGCGGATGCTCGAAGATCCAGCTGATGCCATCACTGATCGCCCGGTGGGTCTTTACCCACGGCCAAAAGACCCATGTGGGCCTCTTGCTGTACCGGAGCCATCTGTGGCTGCACCTGGTGGATTTCATCGATCTGCAGATACAGGCCGTCCCTCTGATGATTTCCAGGACAAGCCCATCGAGCCTGTGGAGGACTTCACCAAGATGGACACTGAGGCCATGTTTTCGCCAGGGTCGTCACCAGACGACTGTATAGCTGATGTGGCTCATTCGCCCTCATCTCCGGTCTTATCGATCACTGATCATGATGCGCTGCCATTGTGCTTACCATGGGAAGATCCATCCATGGCGCCTCTTACAGATCAGGAGCGGGCTGACATTGCAGAATTGGCTGGAAGGATTCATGATCGACTTCTGAACTCGCGGCGATTGCACTCCAGCGAGTCCCAGGCATCGGACTACATCATGGCCAGTTGGTGGACAACACTGCGCTACATCACCACAGTCTTGCATGCAGTCCCACCGCCTGTGACTGTTCACCGACCTGGATCAGTTGCAGGCCCTGCAGACAGCATGCGCAGTGCCGCTCCTTCTCCGAACGAGGAGATGCCTGCCTTGGAATCATGATGACTCCGAACCTGGATCTCCGCTGAGATCATATAGCCATTTTGGCATCTTCCAGCTGGCTTGAGCCCAAAAAGTTTGCTTTGACCGCATGTTTACTGTGGTGATTTTCATGTGACTCTCACTTGGGATTTTTGGAAACATATTTCCTCTTTCGGATTTCCTCACAACATCTCACAACACACTTTGTTAACCATATCATTGTGGTTCCATTACACATGTCTACTTTTTTTGTGCCAGGAATTCCTGCAAGAAGTGGCCACCCCGGAGTTTTTGAAGAACTACAGAATGATGGTGAAGGCCAAGAAGGCCAAGCTTGAGGCGTTCTACTTCACTTGGAGGCCTCACAAAAAAATCGAAATTCTCATTTTCTTAAAACGGTACATTTTTTCATATAAACCATTAATTGACTGACAAACCATGCATCACTTGCAGGAATGACAACCCAGACAGTTGCACCTCACTGGAGGACCAGGCCCCTGACATGAGAGCTCCTGCAGTGTCGGATTCATGAATCGAAGTTTCAGTCTCAAGGGTTGTATTGTAAGAGTCGCATTGTGGATGCATAGTGTTTCCCATGGCAAAATCCGACAATTGCAGGTGATGCAGAACTACGACAATCTCCACAAATGGTTCTCGAAGTTTGGGCGTGCCACTCCAACCATCAATGAGATGAAAATCTCTGTCCTTGAGCTCCATGAGTCACTGCAGATCCTGGCAGGAACGTTGGTCAAAGACTTGAAGGCCAGATGAGTTCACTTCATAGTGCAATAATCCCTGTTAATATGCAAATTAATTGAGCTGTTTTGTGTCGTTTTTCCATCCATTTCGTTTGCTTCACCAGGTGGAAGGGAACAAAGCTGCGCTCGACTGGCGTTCACTAGTCTCCGACGTCTTGACTCTGGAACGCCGTTCCACTGGTGCCAGGCACATCTTGTGTTTCGTTTATGTATATATATATATACACTTACATATTCGGGAAATGCTTTTGCAGGGATGGCTATGACAAGATCGCAGAGCTCAAGAGAGTGATCAGGGAGGTTAGTGGCCCCAGGGTGAAGAAGGTGGGGGTTTCATCTTTGCCATTTTTTTGGGTTTCATGCAGTGATTCTTCAATAATTTTGTCAGGCGAACACACGAGAAAGTCTTGGAAGCAACGTTGACTCCCAACAGGAGATTCTGATTTGGTTCCATCGCAATTGCAACCATTCTTTTCTCAGCTAGTGTTCTGCAGGACAAGCCTCCGTCGACGAAGGTTGCGAAGCCTGGCAAGGCATCATCAAGTTCATCCTCATCAAGCACATCGTCATCATCCGACAGCAGTGAGGACCATATAGTATGAATGGTCACATGTGTTCATGACAGTGATTCACAGTTGTAACATGTTATAATGAAACAATTATTTGATTCACAAGTTCATGCACAGGACGAATCTGGCCGCCAGTTGGCTTTCCAAGTCAGGGCCCCAACTGCCTTATGGCTGAAATTTCCCAACGATGTGGTGAACAATTCGCACATTCTGGACACTGTTTGTACTTTTTGCATTGGCCAATTAACCAAATTTGTTTGCTTCAGGCCGGAGATACTCATCCACAGCCATCGCAAGAGGCAAGGAATGACCAACATACGTATAAATATAGTTTCAACGTGTTTTCAGATTTCAAGGTCGACAACACTCCAAAGAATGATCATGCACAGACACCAGCAATTGCTGGAGCCCCAGGACAGCCAACCAAAAAATAATGTTGGATTCTCACAACCATGCCTCAGGATGTTCCAGCACTACCTCGAGCTCCAAGTCCTCCGCGGCCGGATCAATTGGCTCTGCCGGCAGAGTCAAGTTCAGCGTCATCATCCAGCAGTAGCAGTGATGAGGAGGAACATATTGTGGTGCTGTTGCATTTGTCTAGAAATTCTTGGTTCAAACCCTCCAACTTAAACAGGACGAAGGTGGTCAAACAGCTACAGCTCAGACTACAAAGGCATCTGGGAAGCTGAAGCAGTTGTGCAAAGATATGATATTGTGCATTTGTCTAGATCTCCCGATGACACCAAGTCCTTTAAAGTCTGCCATCGCAGGCTGCTGCAAGCCAATCCAAAAGGCCTGAGTCAGAGATCAAGGAGCTAGCAGGGTACCGATTTCATCACGTACTTACCAATCAATTTCTGTACTCATTTAATCTCATTTATGTCAACATTGTTTTCTTTCTTGGCAGGAGAAGCACTGCCACATGGTATTGCAATATAAGTGGTTCAAAGCGATCTCTGATGGTGTCAAGACCCATGAAATAAGAGCTTGGTCACCGTTTTGGCAGAGCAGACTTTCAAGTGCAACCCATCTTGTCTTCTCCCATGGCTGCTTTTCTGAATCATTATGTTCTTTTATGGAAATGCCTATGCAAATGTTTCTGTTTTAGTAGGATTGTTCAAGTCTAACCTGGAACTCAGGCTACGGCGCCAATGGTAGATTGCCTCCATTGCGGATCATTGGAATGAAAATCTCTCGCAGGGTAGAAGCCTTGGAGCATGGTGTTCAACCAGGTGAACTTCAACATTTATTTCAGAACTATGACCAGATCGTAATCATCGAGTTCCAACGATACCAAAAGGAACCATGCACTGAAACCTCAACACTTTCCACACAATTTAAATCTATATATATATATATTCTACCCTCTATCTATACATGCAAAAAGTCCACATGTATGTTCTGTGTATTTCGTTCGATTCTCCAGGAGCTCGAGGTTGCCCCAGAGGGAAGTGGAAAACCCATGGAGGCGTGGTCAAAACAGAATACCTACAAGATCCTAAGGGCAGAAATTTAAAAACATGGCCACATCACATGGATGACACACTAGTCATTGGCTCATGAAAAGGAACTTTTGTTAACATTCTTTGCTTGCAACCTTGTGCAGAATCAAACATTCTGAATCGAGGCTCCTGTGAAGCCAGCGCCGGCCATTGCCACCAACCCAGATGAGATGGACACATTGCCGATCGAGATCGATGAGGCCGTTCCAACATGAAAGCCGTTCCAACATATATACTGAGTTCCCGTGCAGGATGTGATCCCGCCTGGTGGCCTGGCGAATGAAGTTGCATCTCCAGCGGCAACCAAAAAGACTGTGAAGTCAACTTTCCAGGACCTCCTTTAGTGTTTTTCTCATCAATGCCAGTATGTTTAAACTATACCTTGTGGGACAAGGTAGGCTCGACGTAGAAATGCCAGGGGTTCGACGTAGAAATGCGAGGGGTTGACGTAGAAATGCCAGGGGTTGACGTAGAAATGCCAGGGGTCGACGTAGAAATGCCACTTGTTTCTGTTTTTAGACCATATCATAGAAATATTTAAACCTATTCAATCTTGCATCAGGACACCATCCCCAAAGTGTCAAATCGTGTTCTGTGGCAGGACCACAAGCCCCTGGAAGACAAACCCGCGATGCTCACAACGGAGGAATCGGCTGCTGCAGCCACAGCGGCATTGCAAATCTATGCCGGGAAGACGGATGGTGAACAGGACATCCTGCAGGCAGGGATCTGTCATAACAAAGAGTCCATGTCATGTTGAATCTTTGTGCAATTGCAGGCTCAAGCACGAGTCAGAGAGCTACACCGAGACCTTCAAGCAAAGGAAATCCAGGCGAAACAGGAAAAAAAGGAGAAAAAGAAACAGAAGAAGGCAGCAGAGCAACAGAACAGTGAGCCCACAGTGGCAGTTAAGGCTGCTGACATGGACCCTGAACAGGAAAACCACCAGGAACAGACCGAGGTCGTCCCTCCACCGGCCAAGAAATTGAAGAGATCACAAGCTGTCAGTTATGCAAGTGCTGACATAGAAGCGTTTTTCCAGTCAGCAACAACCACTGCACCAGACGTGCAGAACCCAGGAATCAAGTTTGTTACGGTTTGTCATTTCAAATGCATTTGACACATTCAGTCCTGCTTGATCAATAAATTCGATTGCCAGGTGCTGGAGAAATTGAAGGGCCTGGGCACCATCACTGTGCCAAGCGGTCTGCTGGAAAAGAACAAGAAGAGTTTTACAGTGCCTGCACCACCTCACCTACAAAGTTCCAACTGCAAAAGCATTGAGATCAAGTTCTGGCCGTATCTCAGAGCATTCTAACATTCGTTTCTTGAATAAATGACATAATATATAGTTTTGTGCTGTGCCTTGCAAAGGCATGCTGCCGGGTTCTATGTCAAGAAGGTGCACAACAAGACCGACCAGGAAATCCAGCTGGACAAAGGGGGTGGCTGTAATTTGAAAATGTGCAAATATGGCATTGCTGAAGGGTGGCTCAGCAAAAAGTTTTGATTGTGCAGCCCTCCCCCCAAAAATGGTGAAGCTAGCCTCTGTGATTCGCCAAGGTGGGCCTTGGCACAGCACCTGGCAGGATGGACGGCAGCAGAATTAGCAACAGGCAGCACTGGAGTGTGATGGCATAATTGCCAACGCCATGAATTTTGACAGTCGACTTTGGCAGATCTGGGGAAACAAAAAAGGAGAACCAGTCTTGCAACAAGTCAAACTCAGCCATTTGATGAGACAGAGTTGTTCATTGAGTATTATTTCTTACTCCGTTAATTCTGAGCAAATCTGGCTTCAAGGGATCTTAGTGGGTTTTCGCGATCGAATCCAGTGGGAATGGGGGTTGAGAAACATCACCCGCTTGGACTCACACGTGGCCAAGCAGCATGTTTGATTGCAATGGGCGCTCCACTCGTTTTGCCCGAAACCCAGACATACTCAAACCAAGCCTTGCAGTACCAGCAGGTTTGTCTGCATGAAGTTCAGCCTCAGGTTACATGCCATCGATTTCATTGTGCAGAACACCCCTGCATATGCATCCGCTTCAACCCGTGTCTGGGTCTCAGCGCAGTTCTCAACTGAATGGAGGCGTTTAAAGAGTGTCCCTTTCTAAGAACATGGAGATCTACGAAATGTACAGCGGCACGAGCAAAATATACCAGGCAGCATGTCGAAATCTCAGGGAAACAATGTCGAAAAATGGAAACCGTTCAAACAAGAGTCGGCTTTCTTACACAAAAAAAACATGTGGCATTGAGGCCGGCGGGGGCTGATGAGGCGTGCTTCTGCATCAGTTGATTTTCACTGCACTTTTGTAAATTGTGGTCAGAGACCCCGGGTCATGTGATTTGCCTTTGCCAGTGATTATTACGACATCGTCCATCGCCCTGACCACCATGACGTGGAGTCAGTGCCCTCAACTCAGACGAAGTATGTGTAAAAAGTTTAACCAAGATCAAAATTCCCTGTATGTGATTTCGTTTTATGCAAAAGATACAGCTTGCCATTTTATGGCTTTTCAACTATTGTGTTGGTGTCCTGAGGCCAGGCATATTAGCGGCAATCAAGGGGGTTCTCCGGCTACGACCGGGGTCCCTATGTTGGCTTGGGATCCCATGTTCACTCTTGATTTGGGTGTCGCTTGGAACATCGAAGCGTGGCACGTTGTTTGATATGTTTGGAGACATCTCCCTGGAGAGTGTCAGAAAGTCCAACATACACTTGGGCAGGGCTGCACTGCTCATACTCTTGTGTGTAGCACGGCAAATATGGTGGGCTGTGGAACAGCCTGGGTCTTCACGTTTGCCAAAGATGCCCTTCTTTGCAGAGCTGCTCATGGACAAATTGATTCCCACCGGCTTCCAAAGGTTGTCATGCCCTCAGCTGTGTATGTTGGTGTTGTTCATGTAAAATTTGCATGTTGATTGTCCTATAATTGTGTCCTGTGCCCAGTTGGATGGGAGCGTTTCCTGGAGCAACATCACCAAAAAGAACGATGCTTTTTGGATCTTGGTCGGGGCCCCAGTGTCAAAAAACATCAACAACACCAAAAAACAGTTTGAGAGCGATCCAGGCCTGCAATTGAAAAGTTCCAGAACAAGCTCACGCAAAAACGCCGGTCAGAGATCAAGGAAAGGTGCATTTGAAATGATTGATTTCTTTCAACATGGAAAGTTCACACACTTTCAAAATGGTTCCTTCAGGGTTTATGTATGTTTGGTACATCAGGACTTTCAAAACAAGAACAAGATCGAGATCGTGAAACGCAGTCGCCACAATGGGAAAGTGTTTGCAACTGAGTTGTTCACGGTCTGTGACAATTAAGTTTGCCAGGTTTAACTAGGCTTCCCGGCTTCCCAGGTCAGGAGGAAAGCACCTCAAGGCTACGGGTGCATACCCAAAGACATTTGCAACCCGTGTGATTTCGGAGCACTTGAAAGTCAAACGTGTCATAGCCCCAGTTCAGGAACCATGAATCTTGTTTTTCTGCTGCACTCCAATGATGTATGTTTGTTGCCAAGCTTTGAGTAAGGATCTGCCACGTGGCAAGAAGATGGATTTCTCCAAGATCCAAAAGGCTGGCTAACTGCAGTCTGTCACATTTGATCTAGTCATGGATTGTTTATTTCATATATTTTCAAACTGTGGTTCGTGCGCATGCACTAAAACCAATGAATCTGTGCCAGGATCACCCTGCTGAGTGGAAATATTCAGATCTAGGAGATCTGGAGATGTTTCTCCAGGAACGAATAGATGAGGGTACGTTCAAGCCAACGTTTCCGTTTCAGCCAGAATTTTTGCCATAATCTCTGAGTTGGTGGCTTTTGAAATGCAAAGGCTGAAAGCCCGAAGCCACCCAGAGCATAGCATGGGGCAAGCTGAAACAAACAAAAGCGGAGACACAGTTCTTGATTCACAATCGAAGATCTAATTTCTCTGATCATGGATTTTGATGAACAGTTCAATCCATTTCCGTGCAATTGCCTCCACTGCTTAGGAAAATTCAATCAGTGTGGATGTCAGTGGTTCACTGCATACTTTTCTTTGGATGACAGCAACAAAATCTGTCATTAGGTGACCCTGCGAGCCGCACTTGCAGCCTGAAGCATCATTTGCAGAAATTGGGGAAAACGGCCAAAATGGCAAAAAACCAATGACCGGGAAATGCCGGCCAATGATCGGGAAATGCCGGGGGGTTGACCGGGAAATGCCGGCCAATGATCGGGAAATGCCACCAATGACCGGGAAATGCCACCCCCTACTGGCAGTAGAGGATTTTGAACAAAATTTGTCATTTTGATGAGTCAATGTCCCCAGCTGGCATTGCAGCCTCAAACCTATAGTGTCAAACTTGACCAAGCCGAGGATTGGCTGGATTCCTAGATTCAAGATCTGGGTTTGGGAACTTCATTGTTTCTACAACTTGGAAACTTGCAATTGCATGATACAGTAGGCCTGGACTTACTCCACGGTGATGGCATCTGCGCCCAAAGATGCAACATGTTTGGCCCTCGGTTAACCTTCTGAATGGACTATTGATTGAACAGTCAAATTATACAGTATGCGATCTGTTGAGGCACTGCTGACGTTGCAGAGACACAGGCTGGTTTCAACTGTCTCGGAATGAATGTGCACAACTACGATGGTGACGACCTTCACATTGCATCTGTTTGAGAGGCAGAGAATGCAGAACCGGAAAGCAATGCATCCACCCCTGTGGAAATGAAAGAAAAGAAGGAAAAGAAAGACAAGAAAGATAAGAAAGATAAGAAAGATAAGAAGGAGAAGAAGGCCAAGAAGGAAAAGATAGATGAGGACGATGCAGTCTCTGTCAAGGAGTCAGAAGCAAGAGATGCAGGAGATGACCGGTGTGAGGACCCGCCCCAGTCCCCATCCGACAGTGCCCCCTCAAGCTCGGTGAAGACTGAGCCTGCACCAGCAGCTGAAGGTGAACATCCTGGTCAGGCCATGGCCAAAAGTACATTGAACGCCAAGGCACTGGCAGCACTCAACAGAGCAGCAACGGCTGATTTGCAGCACCAGGTTGAAACTGACCCCGAAAAGAACGATGATGAGCTGCCGGAGCTTTCCGAGCATGTCAAGAAGCTTCGGCACCGTCATCTCAACCAGTTTCAGCGGTCTTTGAAAAGTCTGATACTCAGTAATGCTGACCCAACAGAAAATTAAATGACAACAATAATTTAAGAGCGTGCTTTGCTGCATTTTCCAGATGGGTTCAAGTTGGCCTCATCAAGAGAAGCTCCCAGGCAAGACCACACCGGCTGAAATCAAAGCCCTGGCTCGCGAAATCAGAGCAGGTGGGGATGGTGAGGGAATGATGCTATTCCATGAGACATATATGTATATAAATACATATGTATATATGTATATAGACATATATATATATATATATATATATATATGTATATATGTGTATATGTATATATATATGTGTATATACATATATATATATATTGTATTGTATATAATATGATTATGTATATACTTTAGATGTTCAGCCCATGAAGCACTTGCCAAATTTCCTGAACAGCAAATAAAATTGTTTCATGGAAATATTTCTCTCCCAGGAAAAAAGTCGGGCGAGTACAGCGACCTTCTGGAGGATTTCTTTGCATGCAAAGGACTGTTGACAGCTGAAGCATTCCTGATATTTATTCCATGATTGTGTAATCATTGCAACTCATCAATGGAACATCTCCCGCAGGGACATTTCTTTGTTGGCATGACATCAGAGTGAAGAATGTCTTCCACGTCAACTCACAACATGTCATTTGATACTTCGTTTGATTCATAGTTTTGGGCTCAAAACCAGGTGTGGCAATCAAACGATTTGGGCAACTTTCCAATGGCCCTCGTTCCTGTCGAACCCATGGCATCCATGCAAGCATACCTTGCTCCCTTGTTACACATCGACCGTGCGATTCAGAACCTGTATGAGGTTATGTTCGAACTGCAGGAACTCGAAGACGTTTTGACCGCTATGAATTTACCTGGCATCACTCCACCAATGTTGGACCTCGCCGCTCCAGTTCGGCGTATCATTGCAGCAGCCAAGGTTCATCGCCTTCGAACAATAGTGCAACTCCAGAGGAACTTGCACATTTACTGGCGTCACCATTGGAGTCCGCCAGAATTTGACTTTAATCATGCCTTGTAACCTTGCTACTGCCAATGTGAGCCAGTTTTTACATCTCAGGGTGCTCATCCACTGTGATGTGCCTAACCCAACCGTTCGAAGCCTGTGAGACGAAATCCCCTCGAAATCCCCATGTGTGAAAATAACTGTGCAGCTGCTTATTATTTGCATGTTTGAGTTGCAGATGTCCGGACAACAAAACTCACATCCATGTTATGGGACAAACAAATCCTCCTCATTGATGTTGAAGGAAAATGGGACGAAAGCCGCACCATGGACTCCCTGTGCCACCGCACTCGCAAGAAGAGAAGCCTGAAGCGGGCTTGGATGACACTCAAGGACTTGGAGAAGAGGTGCCATTCCTAACCTATAGATGTTTCATTGAAACGCTACAACAGTGCATAATCTTAATGGCCAGGATCATTTTTTGACAGGTGACAAAGTGGGATACCACCAATTCGTCTTTGATGTCCAGCCTGGGTCTCTCATGCAGCCAGGTTCGAGCGCGAATCCGATCCACCAGGCCTTGCAGCAGCGCTGTTCTCGGAAAAGGTCAAAGGTAAAATGGTCCGAGATCACCCAGAGTTTCCCGGCAACAAGGCGGGATTAGTTGTTGAACAAATCATCAAGAAACTTTTATACCAAAATGATTGTGGTGATTTGCATCCTGCGAACACAGGAAATGAGACAAGTCAAAGTCTACAAGGAGGAAGAGGAAGTCAGTGAATCTGAGGATGAACGTGAGACCAAGACCATGCACACAAAGGCGGACAAAGAGACTTTGTCGGACGAGGATTGTGATGATGATATGTTACTTGGCTAGTACTTTTGGCCAGGTGGATCAATGGAGGGATGGACCCATGCAATGCACAAGATATAAACACTTTTTAGCCTTTTGATACATATATATATATTATCATAAAATGATAAAAGGAATATCGGCTTCATTGTCGGACTTTTTCACCCTCAAGCTTTCTGTCACGTGGTGGCCTTTTTGGCTGGCTTCGACTTCATCGGCGTCGGTTTCACAGAGTCTTTTGACACACCCGGGCCCTTCATGGGCTTCTTCGGAATTGTCTGGTTCTTTCCTGGCTTTTTTTTGTCCTTCTGGTCATGCTCCTCATCCAGCACTCTTTCCCAGCATTCAGTGATGGTGTTGCGGTCCTTGTCCCAATCAAGGGATTTCAGCCTACAGCAGGTGTCTCCCAAAATTGGATGATGTCCCCTGAAACATGCCATTTTTGTAGGCCCCGTGCAAACCCTAATCTGGATTCATGTCCTTATTATATAGGATGCGATACAGAAGAGACATGAAAACGTTGGACAATAAGGGAAAAATAAAATACAAGGGGCTTGAATCCGGATGCCGTTCCCTTCCAGCAGTGCACATACTTCTCCGAAATGCTGCTGTGCCGGACCATGGCTTTGAGATCTAGAGCCAAGGAACCAGAAATTGAAGTTTGGGGGGAAAGCTGCAGGAATGCACACAAAACGCTTGAGTTGATACACCTATTCCAGTTCCATTAAATTATCCAAGCAGAGTTTCGAAAGTCTCTATCCAAAGATCTTCCCTTGTCTGATCTATATTCCATGATAACCAGGATCCATACTATATTGGAATAGCTAACTGATATCCAATTGTCTTATCCAACTGAGATCATATGGTCTCTCTCAAACAATCCAGGGCAGTCCCCTGCCTCCGCCTCGCTCCATACTGCAATTGTGAGGCGAGATGTAACCTCGACAGCATCAGGGGCCACGGGAAGAAGGCCAAAGCCAAAGGGAAAGCCAAAGGCCAGAGTGTCCACACGAGGGCAGAAGAGACAGAAGGCTGGATATCCTTGAAGATTTCTGTCCAAAGTCCGGTCAGTGAGCCAAACGATTTGCAATCCCGAAAACCCAGTTACGACGATTATTTAAAAATGATTTTGGAATCCCAAAACCTTTTCAGTTCAAACAAAATCCCACCATGACATTCCCTGACTGCTGCACAGCCTGAATCGGTTTTTGGCGATGAGGAGGAAGACCCTGCAGCGGAAGCACAGAGAGAGCTGCTGAAGAACAAAAAGCAGGCCGGATATGTTCCTCATTTCGACCCATGGGTTGCCGTAACTCATGACCAAAAAAATGTGTCCATTTATTGCATGCTTTGTCCCAACCATTCAGTGCAAGCCTTCTGCAGCTTGGTGCACTTCCAGCAACCACCTGCATTCAGGCAATCACCAGCATCGCCAGCTGTGTTGGGGAGAAGCCGGACATCGAAAAAAAGCTCAAAGAGAGTGGTGTGTCAGATTCTCAATCATTACCCTTTGCAGAATGATGGAACTCTCATTTGTAGCTCCAACATGTGTTGATGGTAGCACAAATGACATCAAATAGAACTTTTATTTTAGTACATGTACCGAGTCGTGGTTCACTGGTAATGAAAAAACTTTGAACCAGCATCCCAGGAACCAGCACTTCCTGACAGCCCTGATGCAAGACCTGGAAGAAGCGTCGACGGCTCTTAAAGGGCACCGTGAAACGCTTGAAAATGCAACCTCGGAGGAGGAGGCACGGCATCACTACCACAATGATTCTCGATGTTTAAATTTGTTTTTTTGACAAACATCTAGCAACATTCCGAATGGTCGCCCCATCAAATGCCCCAAGTCCAGATTTGAGAGGTCTGACTCAGCCCCAAAAAAACATCAGAATCACAAACCATCAGCAAAATTGGAATTGTGACTTTGGGTTGGAATGCTGTTTCAAAAGTCAACATTTCAGAACAGGAGCCACCAACAACTGCTGAGCCCCCGGATCAATCATTGCTGCAGGTGCGTGAGTGCCTGGAAAAGGTCAAGAGCTGCATCGAGAAGCACAAGAATGCTGCCCAGACAGCGAAGAAGAATATTGTGACTTGATCTGACTATATGATGTTTTGAGGAATGCTTTATGCATCAGAAAAACTGCACAACCTGTGCATGAATCGATTCATAAATTCACAAAGTTTCGAAAACCCCTGGCCTGCATCCGAGTTGAAGCCAAAGAATGAGAAGTGATCGGCCTGAGCGATTCTGAGTGGGCATTCTGAGCGGGGATGTGGATGCTGCATGAAGCTGTGGCATCGTTGACATATCAGGGGATTTTGAGAGATCTGGGCATGCTGCCAAGATCTATATATTTTTTTCCACATCAAGATGGAAAGGTCTGCTGCACAACATGGCTGACATTTATGATGTCAAAACTCCTACATTTCTCAAACAATCATTGCACAGAAAACGTTTCCAAACGATTTGCGATTTAGAGCTGGTTGTATCAGCATGCAGCGTATGTAGGTGTGCACTTGGCTTTAGCAAGTCCGTGCATGTGTTTTGGCAAAAGAACATGTGCATTCATGGCTGCATGCTGCAGACTCCGTACATGCTGCATGTGTGCATTTCAAGTGAGAAACAATATATATTCTGATGGCTTGCAGCCTGAATGCTGATTGGGGAAAGCCTCAATCCAATACGATCTTAGAGGAGGATAAAAAGAATCGTATAATGCTGGCTGGGTATGAGTGCACTGCACAAAGAAATCACACCACTTTATATCAACTTCAGCTTGAAATTTGCCATTTCAATTGCATCATACTCAGCTCTGGGCAAACCATGCATGGAGGTGCTGGCCAGCCACTACTTGATCACCTAGAGCAGCGGGTCGGAGACGGAGCAGCTTGCCATTAATATTATATTAGTAATGTTCTGGTTCGACCGGTACCCAGTGTAATCTTTTTGGGTTCCAACATGAAAGCACCCACTTATAATAAAGCATGTGATTCCTTGACACCTATTTAGACCTTGGGCCTGTCAAAAATGCAAAGTCAAAACCCAAATCCATGTTTCCAATTGCTTGACATTTTTGCAGCTGCTTGCATGCAGTGAGTGGTGACTTTAGCACCTTTAGCTGCTCAAACCTGACAACCTGGACATGGCCAAATTTGCTCAGGATGCCTAGTCCTCGGTTGGTTTGATTGGTGCTTACGGTTGCTACTGGGTGGTTTAATTTCCAACACTACGACGCCAAGTGAAGAAGTCAGAACTTCCAGGTTACAAATAAAAACGACATGAAATAAACGTGTGATCGCGGCACAGGAGAAAATAATGACATCACGCTGAAATGAGCATGCTCGCAAATGATCCTGACAGCTTGCTTGTATTGAACTCCGGGGCCCATGCTCAGGACATGTCCGTGCACTTCAGAAGTCCGATAGTGAGATCTTGCAATTGATGCAATTGCTACAACTGGCTTTGAATCTTCTTGAGCGTGGGTCCCTTCCCCAACCATCACATTTTGTTGGACTCCATATATCTTGATTTCAAGATCTTCGAAGATTCAGAAGCACCGAGGTTGGTGTCTCAAATAGATTGCCGTTTGTGGCTCAGGTTCAAGGACTGTGGGAACCCAATATGTTTAAACAGTGCAATTTTATGTTTGCAGCTTCCGGCATCTGAGGTCTGAGAGCTCTGTGCAGACCGAGGTCGAAGGCGATTGTTTCAATTAAAGCTTGGAATTCAGAGGTACTCACATGTGATTTTTTAGCCTGCAGGGTCAATTGCACCGACGGATGCCTATGAAGAAATCCCAGGGCCTGACCCTCATTTGATTGAACAACATGATGCAACTGCAAGTGACTGGAACTGAAGGTGAAGAAATCGCATCATGAGCTTGATGGAACTCATCAGAAGTGATCATTGCTGTGATCTGAGGTCATCGGAAGTTGGCCAATGGATCGGCGGAACTCATCAGGTTTGACCTCTGGCCTGATCCCTGGTTGGACTGATCCTTTGCACTTGTTTGGTGGTGCCAAGCCAAACTTCTAGATCTCACACCAGTCAGGCTCAAGCTCCAGATGGTGCAGAAACTTTGACCCTTAAAACTCCCTAGCCATGCCGCTCGGCGACCGAACGCAGATGTTGATCGAGATTTTGGACTCCCTCAAAGGTTACCAGATATGCCTGTCTTGTGGTTTCGAATATATCCGTGCCTATGTTTCCGAGCAACTGGGCTGTCAACGTAAGATTCTTCAAGTGCATTTTATGCGTTCTATGAGGGTCTTCAAGTGCATTTTGTGCGTTTCCCCCAAAACTTTTTTGGCTCAAGGTGGCATTCTGGGTTCCTAATCAATTTTGAAATCGAGCTCTGCGTTTTCGGGTCATTTGGCCTGATTTCCGAGTTGGTATATAGGTTCATGATCACATGGGATTTCGATCGCCCTGGGTTGCGTCCGCTGCGATTGCAGCGAAATTTCCATCGTGCGGCGCTGCCTCATCAACTTCTTCTGTTGGCTTCAGTTCGAACAGAAGCAGCTTGCACAGCGTTGTATCAATTTCTTGCAGACGACCGTGATTGGTTCCAGACTCGCATCACTTGTGCTCGGCTGTTCATGTTCTTTGAGAGGCCTAAGGCGATTCGTGACCCCCCAGTTGCAATTCCATTTGGGCCGCATTCGGATCCTGGTGAGTCAGATTTGTCTGATGATGACATGGAGACCGATGACGATCTGACAGACGGATCTTGATGATGATGCATGCATGCAGTGACAGCCAGTGGACTATATCACTTCAGCATGCCCAGGAGCCTTAGCCAACCTTGTACCCCCTGCATGAAAAAGTTTTAACCAAATGGGTTTCCTGCAAGATGAAAATCCTGCTTCAAAACCAGGCAAGACTGGAAGCGTTTGCAATGTGTTTCCAAAGATTGCCGATGTGAAGATGTTGACAAAGACGAAAGTGAGTTGGCACTCGAGATGCTTCAAAAGTTTGACCTGGCAAAGAATTCTTGAAACCAACCTGAAACTCCAAAAGCGGTTTCAGGCAGCACCCAAAAGTGGTGTCTATTACAAGATATAGCTGCTTATGGCTATGGCCATTGGACATATGTGCAGGGCAGTCACAAAAGCATGGGGCCAGTTCACTGTCAATTTGAAAAGACTTTCTCTAGATCGAGTGAGCGCATGAAGCTTTTAATTAATGATCTGAACCCAAGAATTTGCTGAATGCATCTAGTATGTTCGATTCCTGCTTTCTGGCTTCATATGATCGCTGCTCTAAGACTCTGACTACACCTCCAAGTGATGCAGAGCGTGCCCTGGGCTTAGCCTTGCATGCTTGTTCTTGATTTCTTGTGGTTGTGCAATTTGCTGCACATATCCAGGTGGAGCCCCTACTGAAACGTGCCAGAAGCTGCCTATATAGTGATCGCGACTAAAGAGTCGTATATGAGCCAATCTGCCGGGAAAAAATGTGCATGCACATGCATGTGTTCATTCACCACACAGTGGTACATGTACACCTGGCCGGTTGCACCGATGTTCGACCAAAATCCCATCTTATTGCATTGCAAAGTGAGGAAAGTGTGGAGAAAGCCACGCAATCAGCTTTAGCTGCCAGCAAGGACAGTGCAAAACAAAACAGCCAGTGGCCAATCAGACCGATTTTTGAAACGTTCTCTTATTCATGCAGGAGTCCAGTGTGCATGGAGGGGCTGCAAGTGCCTCACTGAGTTCAGGCACCAAAAAATTGGCAAGGATTGGACAAGGAAACCATGCCTCAAGAGATTTTTGGCGCTTTGCTCAGCTCCCTGTGGTGTCTTGGCTTGATATTATATGAAGTGTTCCAAGAATGGATGGTGAGTTTCAAGAAGAACACCGCCAATTTTAAAACACCGGCAGGTTGTAAAGCATCACGCTCAAGTGGTCCCATTTTTTCATATATATTGGCCAAAGGACATTTCTCTGCAGTTTCACTATCTAGAACTTCGCAGTTTGACTTCTAAACTCCCCTGGAAAAGCAAGGCGATTCACAATGTGAAGACCTTGGTGGACCTCACCGAAGAGGGGCTAGGGCAATGTGAACAGCCTGTTGCGGTGCTCAACATTTGTTCACTGCTGACATTTCTTTTTTCAGACAAGTTTGGTGTCAAGATTTCGGAAAGAGCTTTGGCCGAGTTTTGGGACCATGCTTGCAGCCATTACACATGGGGTCCCAACCATCCTGGTGCTCAAACTCACATACCACTCGGGGTATACGGCGACAGTGCAAGATACACGAATCAAGCAGGATTCCAGGAGAAATTGTTGTGCATCACACTCAACTTGCCATTGTGGGCACCACGGAGTGTGCGCAGTTCAAGATTCTTGGTGTTCTCTATTCGTGAGAGCTTGATGGTGGACTATGTTCACACAGTGTGGCCGATCTATAGCTACATTGCTTCTGCCCTCAACGAATTGTTTCAGAGTGGAATTCCCGTGAAAGGAATCGGCTGCAACCCTGAGGCAAGACTCCGCTTTACTGTTACCGAGTTGAGAGGTGATTGGGCTTTCCATTGTGATGCTTTGCAGCTGAACCGTAGATGGAGTTCAAACAATTGCTGTTTCAAATGTCCTGCAACTTTGACAAGTGGACCCTTCCGATATACGGATTTTGAGGACAACGCCGGTTGGGTTGGAAACGAATTTTCCCATGTACAGTTCTTGAACCTGTGCCTCAAGCCTGGCGCAATTTGTGACTTGGTTCTGTTGGATCTGGTTTTTAGGATTCTGTAAATCAAACAGAGGAGATTTCTCACAATTCTGAAGGAATGAACAAATGCATTGTGAAACTTCCGAAAAAAATTGCCTCGGAATGCTGACTTAGGTCCGTTATTTGGCCTCATCGGCTTTCACGCTGAGATGATCAGGTTTTGCTGGACCCACAACTGGCATTTGGGCCTGTATCATCGGTCGAATGCCTCTGCAATGCTCTTTGGCGTTGCATCCATAGTGCATTGAATACTGTTTAACACTTTCAATGTGCATATATATATATATATAAATAAATATAAATGTATATATATATATAGGTGCATCGATGGTCAGTTCAATGTGCTTGTATACATGGCTGAGTCATTCATTAGCTAACAAGTGTTCCATCTGGGAAAAATTATCCATTCAAATAGATTGGTATATACGGTATATATCACAAATATCTATTTTGCCCATCAGATTCCCATTTGTTTTTTTGTGGTAATACATTCCATTACATTCCAATCCATGGGATTTCGCCAGTGCACCTGTGTGTAGAAGATTTCGCCAGACAACCATCAGACCTCATCAGGCTGGACCTCTATGATCATGGATACTTTGGGGACCCTTCGCAAATCTCTTTCGAGGATGCTGTGAAGCTGGGGTGGCGTGAGTTCAAGCAGTTCTTGAAAGACAGCAAAATCTCATGCTCTCAACCATCCTTCAAAGCCCACAAGGTTTCTTGTTAACCATATAGATTGAAAGGGGCGTTGAAAAGTTGTGTGAAATTTGGTTCAATACTCATGGAAAAGCAATCGCGCAAACCAAGGTTTTTGACAAAAACGATGCCTTATGGAAACTCAAGGCGTACAATGGGCGTGTGGTCTGCGCATGGTTGGCACATGCTACCTTGAAATTGGCAAGGGCAGCCCCGAGCCCAGAGAGGCTAATCCTTGCTGATTGCATGTCACCACCTGAGATTTTTTTTGAGACAATTTTGAAATTACAAATTCCATCAAATTCCACAGGTCCACACTGAGCATTTTTTTCCCGATCGGTGAATTGAGGGCCAAACTTCCAGTCTGCAGCTCTGACTGGATTCCATTGCACCCAGGTGCGCTGCAAGCCAGGTGCAATTGAAGGTCGAAAATGCTGGCCGGTATTTGCCACTTGTCTTAATAAAACTCTAGTCAAACTTTGTGGCAACCATGCATGGAGAGATCAAATCTGATGCTGGTCTAGGTCAAGGGCTGAAGCTGTCGATATTCGCGATACCGGCTTCAAGTACTTGCGCTGCAAGAAAATGCTGGCAGGGCTGGCAATGAGGACGCGCGGATCATCAATCCAGTTTCAAAAAATCATGAGAGGAAATTTTATCAGGATTCACAATATTGATCGGTTTCATGAACATGCGTTTTTATGAACAATAAAAAATTCGCAGGAAGAACCAATTGCGGTGGTGTCAAATCCCAAAAGCACATGTGACTTGGCATCCGAAATTTAGTAGTTAGTTTTCTTCGATTTTCTTCGAAAACCCAGACCCATAGGATCCATGTATGGTATATATGGTAACATTTACCATCAATATACCCCCAATGTTAGCATATATACCATACATGGATCCTATGGGAGAGTGAATCCTGGTCTTCCCACAATTTCCCAGGCAGTGGCACATCAATTGACTGAGCTCCCAATCCGCAGCAACTTGCCGGATAATGGAATGACTGCAGCATTTTCCAAAAAAAACAGTGCTCCTTGTCTCTCATAGTTTGCAATTTTTTTGGTGTCGGATTTGAAGCAAAACAATTTTGGAGATTTAACGTCCAATCCAAGGATACAACCCAAGATTTGAGCATACCATGGCCGATGAAGATATGATGAAGTATGCCAAGCGATGCTTGGCCATGATGATTCCTTAACCCCCACGAAAATTTACGAAACAACATCATTGATTGATATGTTTTTTTGGGTATCCATTTTACAGTTTCACCCGAAGTTTTATCTGTGCTGGTTTTGGAGCCCTGAAAAGGCAAAATACATCTGAGGACTGGCAATCTCTTGCCACCGGTTTCGTCTGCAGCGAGGAATTTTGGCCAGATCCATTTTACGTCTCAAACATGCCCACAAGGGCAAAAAATCAGGAATTCGCATGATGCAGTTCAAACGGGAAAAACGCCGTGGATAAACACATGCGAGTTGTGCGAAAAAAAAAGGGCTGAGCAGCAGATTTCGAAACAGGAGAACCGAACTGTCACAGTGGGAAGGTGTGTTTTTTTGTCTACAAAACGGGGAAAAAACATATGCATATGGTTCAAGGACCTTGCGCTTTAAGTGAGAGCAAGGGATCAGAGGCAAAAAAAATGTATGTGTTTCAAGTATATCTTGGAGTGACCTCCCCCACTAACAGTGGAATAATGGATTTTAATTGCAACTTCCCAGCCAAAAATGCACAACAACCCAGGGACCAAAACCACAAACAATTTGAAAGGCCCAATCTTCTCAATCCAATTTTTTCTGATGTTGAACCGAAGTATGAAATCACTCTGGGGGCAGCCTACTTGGAACCAGATCAAACCTATTCAGTTGGAGTTTGCAGAGATTTTGCTGGATAAAATCCCTTTTGGGCAAAGGGAAAGGCAGCAGTGCAGGGACGAGTTTGCTAAGGGACAAATTTTGCTAAGAGACAAATTTTGTTAAGGGACTAATCTTACTAAAGGGAAAATTTTGCTAAAGGACAATTTTTTCAGTGACAAGTTTTTCTAAGGGACAAGTTGTGCTAAGAGACAAATTTTGCTAAGGGACTAATCCTACTAAAGGGAAAATTTTTGCTAAGGGACAAAATTTTCAGTGACAATTTTTTTTAAGGGACAAGTTTTTCTAAGAGACAAATTTTGCTAAGGGACTAATTTTAAAAGGAAAATTTTGCTAAGGGACAATTTTTTCAGTGACAAGTTTTTCTAAGGGACAAGTTGTGCTAAGAGACAAATTTTGCTAAGGGACTAATCTTACTGAAGGGAAAATTTTACTAAGGGACAAAATTTTCAGTGACAAGTTTTTCTAAGGAACAAGTTTTTCTAAGAGACAAATTTTGCTAAGGGACTAATTTTACTAAAAGGAAAATTTTGCTAAGGGACAATTTTTTCAGTGACAAGTTTTTCTAAGGGACAAGTTGTGCTAAGAGACAAATTTTGCTAAGGGACTAATCTTACTAAAGGGAAAATTTTGCTAAGGGACAAAATTTTCAGTGACAAGTTTTTCTAAGGAACAAGTTTTTCTAAGAGACAAATTTTGCTAAGGGACTAATTTTACTAAAAGAAAAAAATACTAAGGGACAAAATTTTCAGTGACAATTTAAAGGGACAAGTTGTGCTAAGAAACAAATTTAAAGGGACAAGTTCTTGCTAAGAAACAAATTTTGCTACGGGACTAATCTTACTAAAGGGAAAATTTTGCTAAGGGACAAAATGTTCAGTGACAAGTTGTTCTAAGGGACAAGTTTTTCTAAGAGACAAATTTTGCTAAGGGACTAATTTTACTAAAGGGAAAATTTTACTAAGGGACAAAATTTTCAGTGACAAGTTTTTCTAAGGGACAAGTTTTGCTAAGGGACAAATTTTGCGAAGGGAAAACCCAACTTCATACAGACCTAAGCTCTCATTAGCCTTTTCCGGTCAAAGTATATACAAACCCAACTTCTTTATGAAGCATTGGGTTCATGCTGTGAAAAACCCAACTTCTTTGTGGGTTGGTCGATTGACAGGGTAGACTGACAAAATGTGCCAACCCAACTTCTCAATGTGAGACACGGCACCATGTGCTGTGATGTGAGAAAACCGTGGGGCGGAATTACGTCGTGGGTGGCGAATTTACGTCGTGGGTGGCGCCAGAGAGACGATCATGCTTTTCATAGTCGAAGGGTGCTCGGGGCAGTGAAACAGAAGAGTGAAACATGATCTAAGGTGAAAATGACAGCGAGGCTACAGCACTCAGGGCACCCTCAGAGTCCGCTCAGAACTGCTTTTCCAATCATCAGACTGCATCAAAGTTGAGTAGGGAGGCACCACTATGCTAGTGCTCTTGCAATGCGTCTTCATGGTATGGGAGATTGTACTCGTCATCAGTGCGTGGTGATATCTGTGCATTGAGTTCTTCTGATGATGTGCTGGCTCCCCTGGCTGTATGGTGAAGCTGTAGTATGGCTTTCTGTGCCTGGGTTACTTCGTAACTGGCAGATATAGTACAACTATCCAGGATACAGCCAATCTGACGGAGTTGGCGTATAGTCGCCTCAATGTCATTGACCCTCTGGGGTGGGATGTTTTGGATGCCTTGGAGCTTCTGTCGGGCTTTCTCTAGAAGTTTGGTGGCATCATCGACTTCACTGGTAGTGACCTGGCAGAGGGTCAGTTGAGTAATGGACTTTGCAAGTCGATGGACAGCGGCGTCTTTGGTAGGAGTTGGTCGCTCCATTCCAAAGGACTAAGTCGTCTACAGGTTTATTTGTAGACGTAAATCCTCAGAGCATTCAGCTGACACTCACCGTGTTGCAACCATGGTCGAGAAAGGGCATGAGGAGGTGTGGTGCAGATCATTGGGCCGGTTGAAAGATTGGTTGAGCGCAGGTCAAACGGCGACGGGCACCATGGCTAGATGTACTTTGACATCGCACTACGCTACCATGCAACAATTAAGGTAGAACAACACGAACAAAACAACTTAAACACCCTGAAAAGAATTATTATACCCGCCCCCCACCGCCTCCCGTCCCATATTGGCTCCGGCATGCTGCCAGCAAAGGTAGTTGCAGCGGGCAGTAATCAACCATGAGTACCCCATGGTGACAACGCCGCTCAACCTAGGTCAAGTTACAGGCTGAATGCATGGATGGGAAGCTTGGGTACTCTACGTTACCTCGAGTGGCTTACTGGAACTGCACGTGTGAGGTGGTGCGAGGTTCTCCACTGCTACTGGCGCTACTGGCTGCGGCAGTGGCGGGGGGTGGATCACTGCTCTCCGCGGGTCTCATCATTTGGGCGATGAGTGGGTGGGTTTGTTTATCGCGCAGGATCCGCGTCATTTCGCGAGTGAATGCTGCAGGGTTATCAACTAGTTCCTTCGCTTCCGCTAGTGGCCTGTCAAGGACAATGGCAATGAGCATTTCGCCACCATCTTTGTGGATTATAGTTGGTCGGCCGGCTTGTACCTCTGCGAGGATTGCCACTGCCTTGTTTTCACACAAAGTGCGTTCCCTTATTTTCCCTAACCCAAAAACCGTGGACATCCATCCCACGCGTGCTAAAAGCAAGATGAAACACACAAACGAAACATCGTCTCTGCAGTGCTCATCACGGTTCGAACCATACACCAAAACGAAACGCACACATATATACATATATATAAATACATCTCTGTAGATGTATAAATATATAAACCACGCTCTCGCCAAAGCTCCGCAAATAAACCTTCCGTCGCAAAACCCTTTCAGCTGATGAACAACAGATGGATCAAACACAGTCATGCAATTTCGGTCAAGGAGATCAGCGCACACTTTTTACTTCTTAGATGATGGGGAATTCACGCCGCCCGCTTTCGGGGGTAAGACGAAAATAGAATACGTAAAGTAAGTGGCTGTCCTTACGTATTCGTGAAACAAGAAAGGTATAGATCATGTCAACCAAAGAGAAGTGGTGCTCTCACCACAAATGTGCAGGGTGGGTGGGGGGCACAAAAAGATAAAACACGCCACTAAAGAAGTGGACCCACCCTCCCTCCCTTTGGAGGCGCAACTTGAAACGGATATGCCACACGCATATAGAATTGAATGTATGGTTGACAGAACACTTTATGTTTCAGATTTCAGATTGTGTGTGTCATCCTTGCGCACTGTGCAACAAAGAACACCCAAGTATGGTTCACAATGTAAAGACATCAGAGTGACATGTTGTAGCTGCAGATTGAAGGTTTCACTTTTGAAACAAAAAACTCACAAGACAAGCAACCACTTTTGGTTGAACCCGCAGCTACCACATAATCACCACAACCCAAATGCACAGCGTAGGAACGCGAGGAACGCACGCAGACGCGAGAGGGAGTCCGACTAGAAGCTGCTCTCAGCTTCTTTTTAGGGAGGGGGAAAATAAGGTTTCATCAGCGCGCTGAGTCGCAACTTATTTTCCCTAACCCAAAAACCGTGGACATCCATCCCAACGCGTGCTAAAAGCAAGATGAAACACACAAACGAAACATCGTCTCTGCAGTGCTCATCACGGTTCGAACCATACACAAAAACGAAACGCACACATATATACATATATATAAATACATCTCTGTAGATGTATAAATATATATAAACCACGCTCTCGCCAAAGCTCCGCAAATAAACCTTCCGTCGCAAAACCCTTTCAGCTGATGAACAACAGATGGATCAAACACAGTCATGCAATTTCGGTCAAGGAGATCAGCGCACACTTTTTACTTCTTAGATGATGGGGAATTCACGCCGCCCGCTTTCGCCACGGCCCCCACCCATGTTAATTGTGGCGTCTTTGCCATCCTTACGAAACTCACGCTTCCTTTGAAGCCATCTCCAGCATCCCTCTCAGGGATTCTCAAGTCTCTTCTTGAAAGAGGACGATCCATCAACCTTGAAGGGAAGTCAGCCAAATTTGACGGAGAAGGACCTCTGCTAAACCATGGTAAGACACAGTAGGAGTCAAGGTAAGTGGCAGCAAGTGCGCATATAGCAGTTATGGACAGTGAGCCTGAGTAGCCCCTGATCAAAGAAAAATTTCGAACCCTCATTGTCGCTATGCACCAAAAGCGGTGCCTATTTGAGCAGCTGGCACCAAACCATAAGTGACATGGAAACTACCAGAGTCTTCCGTTCTCAATTGCATTCTGTCTTCCACCTGTCAAAAAAAAAAAGGCGGCCAGGTCTGACACCTCAGCCCAAATTCCAAACCAAGAAAAGCCATGACCATCTCCTGAAATCGAGGCTGCTCCAAGTCCAGCTCCTTCGACCGGATCAAAATTGGCGTCTGTGAATAGGAACATAGGTTGCAAAAGCTCGCATTGTAATTGCCTGGGTGTTCCCAGGGGTACTCTCTCCTTCAGCCGCGCAAGTGAATCCACCAACGTGTCCGCCAGCTCAGCCCTGAAGGGAGAGGTGTAAACATGCTTTGTGATATTCTGTAGTGCAACTTTTCCCAACCTTCCAAAGATGAATGAATTGCAGAAGGGCAGGCGGCCCCTTAAGGTCAATGCACTCTTTTTATCCAAGGCACAAACAGCAATAACTTGATCAAGTAATTCGATGGTTTCCTTGACACGCTTTTCGGTGAGGGATACCCTGAGCAAGCCATCAGCACATCCAGAAAGGTCAAATTGAACACCTATGGCCATAACCAGTCTTGAAAATTCGTCACTCTTGGGCCCTTCTCTATCGATGTCCCAACCAGTATGTCCATCATGAATCACAAGGCAGCTTGAGTGTTGTTGGCCAAGCCAGGTGTAAAAAAAAAACACAAAGTCATCGAGATCAATCGGGCCAGTCAGCCACCCTTTGCTAACCTCCACTGTGTCTTTTCCCAAAGCTTCTGATCCAGGTCATCCGACCCGCTGCTCCTCGTCATGTATCTCAAGGCCCGGTTTGCCTTCTTTGCATTCCGAGCCAGGTCCTTTGTTGTCATTGTGGCAGGCGGCAACTTCTCAGGCAAAACATTTGAACGCGGGGCTTCTCCCACCCGTGAGAACCCCTTATCCAGGTCCAACGCAAAATCTTAGCCTTCGTACTGCTCTCCCTGTATGATATGTTTCACCAAACACAAACGATTGCTCTCCAAAATTTTCCTGCAGTCAGCCGGCATCGCTGATTTCAATGCCCATTCGTCCTCTTTTTTATTTTTTGAAAAACTTTGGACAACCTCAGCCACTCACCCAACTTGCTGCACCTGTCGTCTATCAACACAAATTCTCACTTTCCGCAACATATACGCAAGCGTCTTTGACTTCGGTTGGCAGCCCTGAAAAAAAAACATAAATGGATATCCCACTGCAACCGCATAAGATATAAATTCCTCTGGCGTCCACCTAATACCAAAGACCCAGTCACAGCAATCCCCAGTTATGCTCTCGACATCCAAAACGACTGAAAAAGGGGATACAGCTATCACCAACTTTCGCACACTTTCTCAACCGCAGTTCCGCGTCACTTGAACTGTTCTGGCCCTGGCCAGTGTCTGGCAGTGATCTCAATGTCTGCGTATGTTCCACTGAAAGCTTAAAGCGACGGATCTCACCCCGTCTGATCTCAAAGCTTAAAGCGACGGATCTCACCCTCAAAGCTTAAAGCGACGGATCTCACCCCCTTTTCTGTTGGTCGCTCACAGTATTCTACTCTGACAGGGAATAGTGCAGGACTGCTGACACCATGTAACGCTCACGCACTGTAGTAAAACTGAATTGGAAATGTTGAAAGTAACATGACATGGCAAATTGGAAAGGACAACAGTAGGCAAAAACTCAGGAACAGTGGGAAGCTGAAGCGCTCTGGTGAGTTGTTTGGCAGCTGCGATGGCAAGAAGATGTGAAAGCCTGAGTTTCTTTGCATATTGCGTAATATGTGGGAGCTTGTATTGACCGCTGTAGTCAAAGCTTTGGCTAGGCATGGTGTGTATTCGGCCTCCAGTGAGGTATCGAAAACACCATTGTTGATGTACCGCGGTGCATGCTCATGCTGTCCATCACATAAAATTCAATGACATCACAGCACTGCTATTAGAAGCCAAAAATGTACGCTTCAAACGTTTCCACCTAACATGCAATTATGCAACTCACAGTACAATGGGTCTATGCATTTCGCAATGTCCTTCCATTACGATGTTTCCCAAAGCAAACTCGTCAAGGGTTCGCAACCGTCCAAATAATGTCCATGCATGTAGCTGTTTTATGAGCCCGCGCCTGTAGCTATACCGGCGATTGGCGGCCCTCAGTTTCACCGCATGCACCCGTAGAGACCAGGTCTCCCTTCAGGGAATTGTGGTGTACGTAAAGGTGGAGGCCCATGTATCTTCCCGCCAACACGTCAGAATCTTGCGCGAGAAGCCGTGCCACAGGGACCCCAAAAAAAAAGGACCCAGAAGCACTTTCCAGCCAAATCCCACTGCTCCACCAGGTCTTGGTGGTCCTCTTCCGTCACATCTAGGCAAACAACTTTGACTTTTTGTTTGTTCTCTTTGTGATCAACTCCAAGCTGTCAGGAAAGAAATGCTCCATTGCAAATGTCAGGTTACCCGTACTGCGAAAAATTCCAAGCAGAAAATTCCTGATTCTCCGATCTGTGGTTTCAAACCGGCATCATGGTTCCACAAGTGGATCCAAAGGTTTCCCAGCACCAGCATAAGACTTCATGTTGTTTTCCTGCATCCCTTTTGTCTGTCTTTTCACCGCATCATCCACGATGTGGCCATTCGGAACTGGTACACGTTGTGTACCAGGTTCAAATGGTCACGCCCCTCATCAGGGAGGGACATACAACTATATGTCCCTTCCTGATGAGACTGCCCACAAGCGAAGTCTTTGTAGCATCAAGTTGAATCTCCTTTTCCGGTTTCGAGCCCATGAGCTCCTGCTGACGTGACAAGCATCTGTTGGAGTTGATATAGGGCACCTCATTGCGCTTGATCGTGGCCGCACAAACTGTAAATTGTTCACTTTCGCGCACAAATGCATGACGGTCTGCGCGCGCAACTGAGCTTGTGTCACCTTTTGGAACACAGGTGCTGGAGCTTGGGCATAGAGCGAAAGAAGTCGATCAATCCACTTTCTCATAACTTGATAGGAAGCTAAACCCGTCAGATCCATTGCCAAGGTGCGCCTTTGCAGCGCCTGATACAGTGTCAGGCCCGTGCTGATGTTAATCTCTGAGTGGCTCTGCTGCTCCTTCACAACGAGTGATGTCCTTGTAGCATCAAGTTGAATCTCTTTTTCTGGCTTCGACCCCATAAGCTCTTGCTGCCTTGATAGGCATCTATTGGGGTTGATGTAGGAGACCTCATCGCGCTCTATCATTGCAGCGCAAAGATCATAAAGACCATGGGCCGGTTCCAAAGGGCCCTTGATCTCAAGCTCTCTCAATTGTTCCCTCTGCCTTTCCAGCCGCGCATCCCATTCTGGCTGTGCCATGCGCTTTGGTGCGGAATCATCGCCCTTTGCAGTCGCTTTGAAGCTATGCATCATCAAAGTCTGACTCTCGAACAAAATCCTTTTGAACGCCGAAAGTTTAGCTATGGTAGCTGGAGCTCCTGGACGCAAAGCATTCAGGAATCTGTTCACCTGCTCATCCATCGCCACCGTCCCAGGGCTAGTCACTGCGAAAGCCTGCTTTGCAAATGTAGCCAAGGAACCTGCTTTTAGGGCGTCTAACCATAATTGAGTAAGCCCTGCGTCCTCAGCCTGCTGAACAAAAGTTGCTTCAGAGTCCAGTATTGACGAGATGGCCATTGCGCAAGAGTGGGATTACCCCGCCGCTCCAACAAAAAAAATCTTTTTATAAATAAAGCACAGCTGACTGCTATGAACACTGCAATAGAAAGTTCTAAACAAAACACTCATGTCATGTTGCCTGGCGCTTCAGAAAAACACTTCCCAGCTCAAACGCTGGGCACTACTGAACCAAAAACATGCAGCTGCTCTCAACTCATGTCGCAGTCCCATGCCGCTTTCGGCATTACCAAATCAAAAACTGATTGCACTCAATCAGATGGCCTTTGCCTTAAGATGCTGACATCTATGTGCTCAAGTTGGCACTGTTGCCACTTCAATCTCATTAAAAATAAATGTCACCGTTGACAAAGCTATGCATGATGACTCAAATCAGAAATGTGCAGTGAGAATGAAATGTTCTGCAAAAATGACATGCTGGAGGGACGAAAAACAAGGAAAAGTCACTCGAGCACACCTTTTGCTTCCAGGCGGTGTCGCTCACTTTGCTCTAGAGCAATCAGCCCTCTGCCGGTCCAAGGCTTCTATAAGCCCCCCCCCATAGTGGTGATCACCTCACCTTTGAAGCACCAGCCATACCCTGCATTCAAGGCGGAGCACCCTGTTCCAACAACTCAAAGTTCTCTTGAACCATGAGCCTGCCACGTGCAGTCTGCTGCTCGATCTCCGAGCACTGTGCACCACATGACTTCTCCTGTTCCTCCAGCCAGGACCAGGGATATCAACCTTTGCTGGTGGTCCAGCCTCATCGCTATCACTGTCCGACTCACCTGACCGGAGTCCGACAAAGGCAGTTCACTAGAGTCATCCTCCACCTGCTCGTCGCCCATCTTTGACTTGCATTCCATTTCCATCGGTGTAGGAAGGTCATATGCATCATCATCATCTGCTGTCTGGCCATGGTCAAAAGCAGCCTGCGCAGACGCTGCTGTGGTCCTGTCAACCGTTCCAGCAACATTTTCTGAAATCTTCATCAAGTCCATCAGCCTGCTCATGTGAGACTCATCAGGGCGGGCACGGACCTCCCTGATGTTTGACAACATGCTGCAATAAAGTTGCAACGGCCGTGCCAACATATCTCGCGAGTAAACTGCCATCGATCCTGAGCCCTGAAGTTCATGATATCCCAGCAGTGCGTGGGATGGTTCATCCAGGCCATAAGCACCGCCCCAAACCAGCGTGGTATGCTTGAAACTGTTTGAAGAGATTGAATTGACCGAGCCGTTTTTGAGGAACCTGTTGATGAGGGCCCCAATCTCCTCCGAAGTGCGTAAGCGGGTACACAGCTCACCACCCTGTGACGGGGCCCTGCAGATTTCCCCAAAAGGTACATAGTTGATATCCACAATCAGCTCCAGCATAGATTCAATACGAAATTTTGACCAGTCCATTCCTGTGCTCCCTTGTATTAGCGCCACAAGGGGCATATACCTCTGCTTCTCTGCAAGACTCGTGGCCGTCTTGTGAAACATTGCCTTGGCCCCCACAAGGCCAAAAAGCTCGCCATTGCACCCTGCATGTTCGACCCAGAACTGATCCACATACCTGGTGTCCGACCACCTTGATATGGACCACGCTGCATAGATCACAGCACGTAAAAGGTAAACATCTCTCGTGTCCAGTACGGCTTCCATGGCCTTTTCAAGCAAAGCCAATTCCGATGCCTTGAGAGGCCTAGCAGGGTGATAGATGTCCTTTGCAATCATCAACCTCTGTGCTCTGCATCTCAGTTGGGGGTCCGACAACAGCACCTCTGGAATTGGCAGATCCATCCAGTGTTTACTGAATATGAGCGCCTCCAATAAAGTGATGTCTTTATACGCAGCTTGCACTTGGTTTCCAGTCTGTCCCATGTACTGTATGCACATCAATCAGATCCATGGATCCCAGTCTCGACCGTTTGATCGTAGCCATGAAAAATTGAGCAACAACGTCTGAGCCCGTTCGACCGCAGTCCTTGGGGACTTGACTCCAAGCGCACCATGTAGAACCACACTCTGGGCTCCAATCGAAGCATCTACCTGTTCGGAAAGCACCGCATGATCCAACATGCCAGGGAATCCAAGAATGTCGAAAACCTGCGCCCACTTGTTAATCGCCTTTTCCCACAATGCAGCTTCATCCAAAAACATGTCTCTGTCAGGCACAACTCTGATTGCAAAAGAATACAACGGCATGGACACTTCCGCATGTACCAGGCTCCCAGCTGTGGGCCTTCCTGACATACCCAAAGGCTCTGAAGACTCTGCACCGCTTGTCGCAAAAGGCATCAAGTGATCTGGTGGCACTGCAGGTACTATTATTTGAAAAAATGATCTCATCATCCCTGTCCAAAAGCTGTTTCATGATTCCTGTTTCCCAAGGCACTCTCAACTCAACGTCACTCATAGATGACATGCGGGCTTCAAACAATGCTCTATTGGAATCTGATCTGGAAACCGGTTCATCTGAGGTCTCAGCCGCAATCTCACCCTGAAAGTGTTGTGGGAGACTGCAACCCTCCAAGTCATGGAAACTGAAGTCACGCTGAGAACCCTCCATGCCATGCAAACCAGGTTCATGTTGAAAAGAAACATCTGGATAACCTTGTTCCAAGGTTGAAGGTGCAAAAGAAAATTCAGTGTAAACAGGGTTTTGCAAATCATGCCCCGCAGTTTCGTCCGAGGCTCGCGCAACAGAATCCGGGACCATTGACAATAAACTGTCACTTTCAATTTGCCCTCTCTGATTGTCGGTACTCATCCAATCTTTCCAAAATGTCACCGCAGTCCAAATAAATACCGTAGCAAGTCCAGCACAAAAACTGCAATGAACCAAGATCCAGAAATGCAAAACACCTAACTTCGACATATGCACCTCTTTCAGTAAGATCCCAAATTGACCATGTTGCACACCATAGTTGATGCTCGCTAACGTAGTCGTATCTCTCGGGGTCCCACTGCAATCTCAACATATCACCCCCATGGCACAAAAAGATAAAACACGCCACTAAAGAAGTGGACCCACCCTCCCTCCCTTTGGAGGCGCAACTTGAAACGGATATGCCACACGCATATAGAATTGAATGTATGGTTGACAGAACACTTTATGTTTCAGATTTCAGATTGTGTGTGTCATCCTGCGCACTGTGCAACAAAGAACACCCAAGTATGGTTCACAATGTCAAGACATCAGAGTGACATGTTGTAGCTGCAGATTGAAGGTTTCACTTTTGAAACAAAAAACTCACAAGACAAGCAACCACTTTTGGTTGAACCCGCAGCTACCACATAATCACCACAACCCAAATGCACAGCGCAGGAACGCGAGGAACGCACGCAGACGCGAGAGGGAGTCCGACTAGAAGCTGCTCTCAGCTTCTTTTTAGGGAAGGGGAAAATAAGGTTTCATCAGCGCGCTGAGTCGCAACATCTCAAAGGTGAGATAGCCCTGATGTTCCTAGCTACAAAACGCATCAACTCAGCTTTGCCATCCACACGAATGAGACCCTGCACAACTGGACCTCGTTCCAATCCCATGTGAATGAAAGTACACTCAACATTCCTCGTTGAAAGTGGTGAATGCTGCCGAATTGAATCAGGAATCTCTGCCAAAACCTGAGCACCAAACAAAGTCGAAACTGGTTTGGATAACTTCCTTCCTGAAACCATTTCCAATGGACTTCTGTCTGAACCTCGTGATGTTGAAAAATGGTTGTTGCACAAAGCCAAATACGTCAAAACGTCAACCAAATTCTCATGTGAAAATGTGACATCCAACCCTTGTGCATTCAGATCAGCCCTTAGTACAGAAAAGGATTCTTTTAATTCCCTAACTGCTCGCTCAGCCGACCCAATTGATCGATGTTGTTGTGGAGCGGCTCTCCGAATAGCGAACGTATATCGGCCAGTGGAGGTTCCAATGATCTCTCCCACGGCCCTCTCGCTATCGGTGTGGACATCAATGGAGACTGCCTTCGAAGTCAACCCAAAATGTTGAAGCCATACAGCAATCTGTCTCCTGGCTGCTTCGACATCTTCTCCAACCACCACATAGCCAATGCACCTCGACATCATCTCGGTTAACACAAGGATCTTCACCGAACCTGGGAGTTCGTCTGTGACGATCTCTCCTGATGTCTTGAGGAATGCAAAATCGGCCTGAATAGAAACCTCTTTTGCAGAAGGTACCGCAACCTTCGAAACCCTTGGGCCAGCGTCCAGGACGTCGTCCTTAACTCACTAGAACCGTCCACGCTACCAAGTCAACCACTCCCAGAGCTCAGCCACTTTTACACACAAGCACAGAAACAAGATGTTTGCTCATGTCGCTATGGTTCTTGTTGGTGTGTCACGCCTTGACACAAAATGATGCGGAGTCGCCAGTCAGCATCCTTCTGCTAACTTTCACAAAAGCGATCAAAAACACATGTCCTCACAAAAAGTCTTTACATCAAGACATGGTTTGTTTGTTTAAATAAGTTTGAGTGTTTGAAAAACGTTGAAACATTTCAAGCACCAAAACATGATTCATGATGTCTCCCTCAGATCTGTTAGCAACTCCAGTTCTGAATGTCTTTCAGAACGTTGCTCTCGCTATCATCATTGAGAGACAAAACAAACTAAACTTCTCCGACCAATGTCAAACAAAGTTCCTTCTTCCGAAGTCACAAAATGAATTCTACGATCTTCTCACGATTCCTTCGTGCACTTCTGCGATGATTCTGTCGACAAAACTAAAGCAAAGTATATGGAAAATGGTTTGATTTTCCATGTCACTATACAAATTCAAATCCTCAATGTTGTCCGTGCAATCAAAGTACTCAAAGAAGACGAAAAGTATATCGTTGTTGGGTTTCGTCATCTCCAATAAAACGTGCAAAACATGAAACGTGCAAATACGATGTCAACCATCACGGTTGAGCTCATCATCAAGATGAAAACCAAATTCACTTCTTCCAATGCAGAAAATACCAATGGATTCATCTCACCACAGATGTCAAATTTTCACACCCCCTTTTGAGATGAACTCCATTCCATAGGTATACGCTGTAACCCATCCAGACTTCAGCACGTATCGCTAAAGCTTAGCAGGTCAATACATATAATACGAATTGTCCCGTTGTCCACCCTCCAATGAACAACCAGCTCATAGTCTTTCCTCGTCTTTGCACCAATGAAGATATTCTCAATCACCCAACTGCCTCTGCACTGAAGTTCCAGTGAAGCAACCCTTTGGCTTTCCAACCTTTCCAGAGTCCTCCACAACCTTGCATGCGCAGAGAAAAGAATACCAATCCTTTGCAATTGGACTTGTACTCTTGTTTCCCAGGTGACCCATACTCCATTTGCAATATCCTGCCATCTCCTCATCGACATATACCTCACGGTATGTCTTGCCTTCATTGGCAAACTTTCCAAACGCAAACTTCGTTCTGCTCCAATCTCGAAAACTCATGCCTTCAGGTACCAAATCAGCAGTAAGCTGATCAAGGACCTTGTCGGCAATCCCAGGAAAGATTGGGATAGGCATGACAGGCAACTGTGTATTCAAAGGTTCACCTGCCGAAGAAATCACATCGAATTCATCATCATCCAGAGCCTCACGAAGTCGCTTGCTTCCGTCTGTCATTGCTCCTTGACTCTCCAAAGGAGTCAAAACACTGGATCCGGCTGCATAGCCTGACCCTGAATTCTCACTATGCCACTTCTTCTGAAGAAGACCAAGCAAAGCCTTCTCATCTGCATCTGTCCATCCAGACTTGGCCATGGCTGCAAACCAAACCGCGTCCGGTAGTGAAAAAGTATTAGACCGTGGCTAAGCTCTTAGGAGCAATCAACCTAGAACGTGAAACGAAGTGTCGAACCGCCATCACAGTCGTGATAGGATCAGTGGCCTTTCAGATTGTTCTGCGCTGCGCACACACACTGCATCTTACAGCATCGCGCAACAAACTCTGCACAAAATGAAACATGGTGAAAACTCCTGTTTGTCTTTGGCAACGTTTGTTTGAAAACAACGTGCAAACGGAAATGAAACGGAATGAAACGAAACGTGGATCCAACTTCTGTCTCTCTCTCTGTCACAGGGCCCCCTTTTAAACGCAAATTCAACTCTTCTTCTTCGAAGCATGTTTGACCGCAATCAAAATGTATCTTGCCAACTTTCGGTTGTAAAACGCTGTTTCAGTATAGTTGATTTGATAAAGTTCTGCATGAGTCTGACATGTGCATGTTGAAAGTTTGGAGTGAAGATTTAATGCAAACCAGGCTGAATTGGAAACAAACTTCAATGTCTTTCCAATCGGAATACCATCCTTGTTCTGGCGTCCAGTCTTGCACAACCTCACCAAAGCCTCATGCCTCATGTCAAAACTCTGCAAAAGATTCACTGTCTCAGGTCGGGACCAAATGGTATTTCGTTCTGGAAGCTCAAACGAACATGAGTCTGCATGTTTGAAGTAACCACCAATCGCGTTGATGATCTCATCCCATTCCTGGTCCTTCTCAGTGACTGATTCCGGATTGAAATTGCGAAGCGGACTTCCACTTCCACAAGGAGTCGATGCATGAATATGCACCCAAGGTGGACATGACGAATTCTTCCACTGTCGAATGCAAACAGCTACACGACTCAACGTTCCAGAACTCTGCACCTTAGCAACTACACCAATGTATGGGACCTTCGAAACCTCACAGACCTTTCTCAAGTTCGAATGTTCCGAACAACACAGTTCCACAATCGCAATTGAAGAACCCTGAGTCAACACTTGCTGCAACACACTCAGCTCACGAAGCTCTGCCAACTCAGCTGTCAAACCATCTGGAACCACAATCCCAAGAGCATATCGATGCTTATAGAAAGCTTTGGCACTCAAACATTTAGTGAAAAGATCTGCTGGATTTTCAACACCACTCCTGTGTCTCAATTTCAACAAACCCTCTCTCATCTGCTCTCGTAACCAATGCAATCTTATTTCAATGTGTCGTGAACGCCGTGGCACATCCATGGATCTCACAAGTTGCAAGGCGGAGCTTGAATCGCTCTCCAGCCAAATCACAACTTCTTCTGGCTCATCGATCTCATGAAGTGCAAACAGAAGACGGTGAACCAGTCTTCCAAACGCAACACTTTCTTGACACACTGATTGCAAACCATAGAGTTCTGCCTCACATGAACTCAAGCTCAAAGCTTGCTGTTGTCGGCTCAGGGACCTCACCAAAGACCTCTCAAAGAAAACAGCTCCACCGCTAACACCTTTGCGGTTGTTGAAACGGTACGGCGCATGTGAAGCGTCGCTGAAAGAATGAAGATGGACTGATCTCAGTTGAGTATCGTCAACCTGACTCATGATGGTCTCATCTCTGCTCGGTAAACACAAGCATGCATGCATGTCAACATACAAGAATCTCAAAACTGCTTTCAATGCTTGTTCAGTTCCGTGCGTCGGTTTCGCTTGCTGTGTCCCAAGAACAGACATCCATGTCTTCAAGTCATGACGCACCTGTGACAACCAAAGCAATTTTCCCAACGCCTTTCTGAAGCGTGAGTATGCTTCATCTGACAAAGGTTTCTGAAAGTTGCTATCCGTGAGTGTTTTCTCAAGATGTCCTGAGATGTCAGGCACATTCTCCGACCCACGGGTAACGCCATAATCCAGAAACGTAGAGTCAAGATAATGTGGATCGACACCCAGAGTGATCTCAGAGGAATCTCTTTCTCTTCTGATGACACGACCAATAAAGGTCAGGGATCCTCCCTCTTCTCCGATCTCTCCAGTTGTCTTCACAGGCACTACAGACGACAAAGTTGCAACCACATGTTCTTCAGCTTCCTTAGTGGTCGACAACAACAGAATGTCATCAACATACACCACACACAAACGAAACCCAATTTCATGACCATCTTTCACAATCTGTCCACCATACACACATGGTTCCAACGAATCAGACCAAAGGCCTACATGTTCAACCGTAAATGTCAGAAGCTGTAACCATGCCAGTGAAGCATCACGTAACCCGTTCAATGCCTTTTCAAGCAAATAGTAGGTCGCTTCACCTGATGGAAAGCTAATCGACAACGGCATTTTCAAGACAACATGTACGCCAGTTCCCAATGGACTATGCATGAAGGCATGACTCACGTCCAACGCACGCAAAAGCATCTTCCGTGTCGCTGCCATCGCAAGTACCAAATGAACACTTTCAATCGAAGGGGTAGGACTGCTAAATCCTAAAGATCTAGCTGAGGAGCCACGATTGAAGTCCTTCGCAACAATCCTGGTTCGAACCCTCTCACTGCTTTTGTAAGCTGCAACCCACCTCGACTGGATCAAACGAAGGTTCGGAACAGCCTTCTTCATGTCGTCCAGTTCTGACTGGGTGATGATGCGGCCAGTCTTGCAGTGTTCCAAGTTCCTAACCTCCTCTTGCATACCTTTGAAACCTTGTTCCAAATCAAGCTCTTGCAAACTCTGGTCATCTATGATACTGTCCGGTTTCCAAACCAAGACATCCTGACCTCCAAGACGCATCTTCACAAAATCATGCTCATTGCCTCGATTGAAACAAACAGAATCAAGAGAACCAGAAAACATTTCTGGAGATGTTGCCGGAGCAAAAGACGCTGGACCTTCAAGTGTACCTAAACTCGCAACCAACACAGGCTCACCACTACCAACCCAAAACCAATCAAAATCCATGTTTGTTTGAAGCAGTTCCTCAGAATCTTCACGGATCTCTCTTTCCAACTGTTCTCGGTCGGTTTCAGCTTTTCTTTTAAACCTTCTAGTGTGCTCAACCTGTGTTTCCGGCTGTCGCCGAGCGGACTCAGGTGTTGGTACCAATTCTTCATCATCGACCTCTTCTACTGGCACCTCAACCTGTGGTACAACAACATGGCTCTCCTGAGAGAGTGCAGGTTCAACACGTCTTTCCTTTCTCCGTTGTTCCTCAAACTCAGCAAAACGCTTCCTACATTCCTTATTGTGCCTAATACCAGGTGCTTCCATGCCACTCTCACATGCTGGACATCGACGAGTCGGTTCAAAACATGATACGTCAGGTGAAGTTCTTTCAGAACTCTCAGGACTACCAATAGCTACATCTGCAGTATCTGCTGGTGACGTAGGAGATGGAGTGACAGAAACTCGAGACGGCTCTGCTGGAACTTCCTGTGGAGTCACGACAACGTTCGATCTTGCTAACGGCACTGCTGGCGCCAAACGCAACTCACCAGATTTCTTCTTCACACTGCTGGACTCTGGCAAGACAAGTTTGGGCTGTGAAGGTGCCGGCAAACTCTGACCTTTCAATCTTCGCAACTCTTCAGGAGGTAGCTGACTCATATCAGCTGGTGCAGTTCCACTGTCATTCACAATTTGGGGTCTACTACCTACAGTCCCAGTGTCAAATTGAGTCAAAACACCCTGTCCCGAATTCAAATCCCATCTCAAAGGTGAAATAGCCCTGATGTTCCTAGCTACAAAACGCATCAACTCAGCTTTGCCATCCACCCGAATGAGACCCTGCACAACTGGACCTCGTTCCAATCCCATGTGAATGAAAGTACACTCCACATTTCTTATTGAAAGTGGTGAATGCTGCCGAATTGAATCAGGAATTTCTGCCAAAACCTGAGCACCAAACAAAGTCGAAACTGGTTTGGATAACTTCCTTCCTGAAACCATTTCCAATGGACTTCTGTCTGAACCTCGTGATGTTGAAAAATGGTTGTTGCACAAAGCCAAATACGTCAAAACGTCAACCAAATTCTCATGTGAAAATGTGACATCCAACCCTTGTGCATTCAGATCAGCCCTTAGTACAGAAAAGGATTCCTTTAATTCCCTCACTGCTCGCTCAGCCGACCCAATTGATCGATGTTGTTGTGGCGCGGCTCTCCTAATAGCGAACGTGTATCGGCCAGTAGAGGATCCAATGATCTCTCCCACTGCCCTCTCGCTATCGGTGTGGACGTCAATGGAGACTGCCTTCGAAGTCAACCCAAAATGTTGAAGCCATACAACAATCTGTCTCCTGGCTGCTTCGACATCTTCTCCAACCACCACATAGCCAATGCACCTCGACATCATCTCGGTTAACACAAGGATCTTCACCGAACCTGGGAGTTCGTCTGTGACGATCTCTCCTGATGTCTTGAGGAATGCAAAATTGGCCTGAATAGAAACCTCTTTCCTGTCACCTTTGTCTCTTCTGTGCTGAAAAACGGAACGACCCTTGGCACATTCCAAACAGTTCGGATTGAACGGAATATGTCCCTGTCTCCGGTGACGTGCCAGTTCATTGTCGTCTCCTCCAGACACAGCTGCGACAGAAAAGTCATGAGTGTTACTCACAGTCAAGTCAGACCTGTATGCACTACTACTACCAACATCGGGATACAAACGAACCCAAGGACAATTGGCAAAATAAGCAACATCGAGACAATGCATTCCAAGCTTTTCATGGAACAAATCAAAACCTTTTGGACCTTGTGTGAATCTCCATCCCGAATCTGCCAATGAAGTGATTGACAAAATGTTGTGCCGGATGGAACCCACCAAAACATTCAAACGTGCTTTCTTCCAACACCAATCATCACCTGATGTGCCTGAAATGTGCATCTGTACTCCAATCTCAGCAGTGCCTGACATGTTGACTGAGGATCCATTGGCAGCTTTGTAACTACCTAATCCCTCACTGTCCTGCAGCACTGACCTGAAGGCTGACAAGTTCGATTCAGCCAAAACACTTGTGGATGCACCAGAGTCAAGAAGCCACCAAGAAGCATCGGTGTTGTCAGCGACCTGTGAAAGCAAAGGTCGTAAAAACTTCAAGTAAGGTTCAATCTGCTGTTCAACTGAAACCTCGCTGTGGTCGTCAAACCAATCATGTGCACGCACCAAAACGACTTTCATCGGTACAGTGGCACACAAGTCTCGGCTGGGGTCATTAACAAAACATGTTTCCAAGTTGGAACTATCACCAAGTCCAACCTCATCTCCACACTTCAAACCACAAAACCATGGCTCACGAGTACAGCTGTCGCAACCTCTTGCCAGCACACAACCCATGTCAGCCGCTTCAACTTCCTCTGACTCATGAGTACAGCTGTCGCAACCTTTTGCCAGCACACAACCCGTGTCAGCCAGTTCACTTCTCACTACTTCTGACTCACAAGTACAGCTGTCGCAACTCCTTGCCAGCACACAACCTGTGTCAGTCAGCTCATCTTTCTCTTCTGACTCATGAGTACAGCTGTCGCAACTCCTTGCCAGCACACAACCCATGTCAGCCAGTTCACTTTCCAATCCTTCTGACTCACGAGTACAGCTGTCGCAACCTCTTGCCAGCACACAACCCGTGTCAGCCAGTTCATTTTCTTTTGACTCACGAGTACAGCTGTCGCAACTCTTTGCCAGCACACAACCCGTGTCAGCCAACTCACTTTCAAAGTCTTTGCAATCAACCACAAGCCTATTCTCGGTTTCCATGTCAGCAACCTCATTGCTCATGCACAAACCTAAGACCTCCAGTGGTTTCACATGTCATGTCAAACAACAAAGGATTAATGATCATGCTGCCGACACTGCCAGTCTTTTGGACATCAGACCTATTGTCGTGGCTTGCACTCGGTTCCGCACTTTGGACTGGTCCCTGTTGCCAGGTATACCCATACCCGTCGCAATACCATCCAGAACCATCGTCCCACCATGTCTGCGAAACTCCCCATTGACCATCACAGCTCTCCGGCCATTGGTCATGCCACCAATAGTCATCATCGTCCCAACTCTCTGCAGTCCAGTCGGTCCAATCTTCTGAAACCTCATTCAACTTGCCTTTCTTTCCCTTTCCTTTGCTACTGCCTTTGCTTCTAAAGGTAGCACCCTTTCCTTTGGAACCTTTACCTTCTTTGCTCTCAGGGCAGTTGAAGCTGATGTGTCCCATCTTACCACATCTAAAACACCGAATCTTACTCATGTCTGCGGTACAACCTGGGGCAGTGTGTTTCCGACTGCCACACTTTCCGCACCTGCCTTCCACTGCATCTACAAGTTCGTCATCAAGAGAATGATGTTCTACACTCCCCTCCAGGGCACTCAATCTCTTGCTGGGGCCTACTGTCCCAAAATCGCTAAACAGGCGTTGTTGCTCTTCCCAACGCATCGCAGCGTTCCTGTAGGACTCGTAATTGTCTGCGCCGCTGTGATGGAGAACATAATTCTTCACTGTCTCAGGCAAACTTTTCAGCAGAACAACTAGCATGTCAGAATCTGCCAGCTTCAGTCCTGTGGTGTCCACCTGCATAGGGAGAGTTCCTAGCAACCTTGAGAACCTTGCAGCTTCATAAACAATTCTTCTGATAGTATCACTAACCAAGGAACTCGGCGATGTCTGTGTCGCCGCCAGGACAAAGGACTTCCCTGCAATCTGTGTCCTTAGTGAGAGCGCTTCGGATCTTGACCTCAGAGAAAATTCAAGAGTAAGTTGCCTAAGCAGTTCAAACCCGTTTGCTTGTTGGTTTACTGCTACTGTCACTCTGTCACTAGATCCTACTCCATGTAATGCCACACCCTCACTGAAAGCGTTCACCAACGCCACACACCTGGGGTTGTCGTGAAACGCAGCTTTTAAGATGGACATAAGCCTTCGAGACCTTGCCTGTTGTGCTCCACTGAGAGCACTCCATCTGATGGGACCGGGCCAACGGCTACTATGCTGGATTTCTACAGAAAACTCTAAACTTCCACCAGCTGCCCAGGATGACAACTCATCCAAATAGCCAGCCCAACCTAACACCTCTTCTTCTCTTGTCTTCCAAGTTCCTACTGGTGTTGGTGCCGGTGTCAACTTTTTTTCGCTTTTGGCGAAGACATCCAATTGCTGTGAATTTCCATGATTTGATTGTTGAACACCAAACCCAGGCAAAACATCAAATGGCTGCGGAGTCACAAACGACGAATCAGCTGCCCTACCAAGACCATCACCAAACACTTCTGGAACCCCTCTTCTCTGTTGCATAGTTACAAAACGATCTTGCATCTGCTGCTGCACTGTCTGTAGCTGTCCCTCACTCATGCTACCTAACATGGCCATGACCTCTTGGATCTGCGCCGCCTGAGGCGTCAAGCCTCCCAAGCTCGCTCCAACCGGGCCACTCAGCACGTTTCCTTGGCAACTCATTGGGTTCACTCCTAAGTTTGGAAAATCTCCAGACCTTGGTCCACCAGGCATACTCGCACAACCATAACTTGGCACACGCGCTTGCGAATTCTGTTGCGTAAACGTTTGTTGTTGGGGAATCCATTGCGCACCAAACCATGCTGGTCCCAGTCCTTGCATTCCGGGGACATTTCCTTGCTGACATCCCTGCACCGGACCTCCCTGACCACCTGCATCCAGGTTTGTCGTGCTCGCAAATCCCTGTACGTTCTGTGACACATTTGCTTGTTGTTGCTGTGGCTGCTGCTGGGGCATGTTACTTACTTCAGGTGTTTGTCCATCCATCCCAGATCCACTACCTTGCTGACTAGGCGTTCTTGGCACTGGCGGCAACCCGTCACTACGGTTACAACCACCATTTCCGGTACCACTTCCTTCACCTCTTTCAGCCATACCAGGACTAGGACAACCTTGCACACCTTGACTCGCACTACCTGAATCCATTCCTACTTACGCACAGCAAGCAGGCAGCTCCGCTACCATGCAGAAGGTACGCAACCTTCGAAACCCTTGGGTCAGCGTCCAGGACGTCGTCCTTAACTCACTAGAACCGTCCACGCTACCAAGTCAACCACTCCCAGAGCTCAGCCACTTTTACACAAGCACAAACCAACGGTGTCTGCTCATGTCGCTATGGTTCTTGTTGGTGTGTCACGCCTTGACACAAAATGATGCGGAGTCGCCAGTCAGCATCTTTCTGCTAACTTCACAAAAGCGATCAAAAACACATGTCCTCACAAAAAGTCTTTACATCAAGACATGGTTTGTTTGTTTAAATAAGTTTGAGTGTTTGGAAAACGTTGAAACATTTCAAGCACCAAAACATGATTCATGATGTCTCCCTCAGATCTGTTAGCAACTCCAGTTCTGAATGCCTTTCAGAACGTTGCTCTCGCTATCATCATTGAGAGACAAAACAAACTCAACTTCTCCGACCAATGTCAAACAAAGTTCCTTCTTCCGAAGTCACAAAATGAATTCTACGATCTTCTCACGATTCCTTCGTGCACTTCTGCGATGATTCTGTCGACAAAACTAAAGCAAAGTATATGGAAAATGGTTTGATTTTCCATGTCACTATACAAATTCAAATCCTCACAATGTTGTCCGTGCAATCAAAGTACTCAAAGAAGACGAAAAGTATATCGTTGTTGGGTTTCGTCATCTCCAATAAAACGTGCAAAACATGAAACGTGCAAATACGATGTCAACCATCACGGTTGAGCTCATCATCAAGATGAAAACCAAATTCACTTCTTCCAATGCAGAAAATACCAATGGATTCATCTCACCACAGATGTCAAATTTTCACATCTTTCCTGTCACCTTTGTCTCTTCTGTGCTGAAAAACGGAACGACCCTTGGCACATTCCAAACAGTTCGGATTGAATGGAATATGTCCCTGTCTCCGGTGACGTGCCAGTTCATTGTCGTCTCCTCCAGACACAGCTGCAACAGAAAAGTCATGAGTGTTACTCACAGTCAAGTCAGACCTGTATGCACTACTACTACCAACATCGGGATACAAACGAACCCAAGGACAATTGGCAAAATAAGCAACATCAAGACAATGCATTCCAAGCTTTTCATGGAACAAATCAAAACCTTTCGGACCTTGTGTGAATCTCCATCCCGAATCTGCCAATGAAGTGATTGACAAAATGTTGTGCCGGATGGAACCCACCAAAACATTCAAACGTGCTTTCTTCCAACACCAATCATCACCTGATGTGCCTGACATGTGCATCTGTACTCCAATTTCAGCAGTGCCTGACATGTTGACTGAGGATCCATTGGCAGCTTTGTAGCTACCTAACCCCTCACTGTCCTGCAGCACTGACCTGAAGGCTGACAAGTTCGATTCAGCCAAAACACTTGTGGATGCACCGGAGTCAAGAAGCCACCAAGAAGCATCGGTGTTGTCAGCGACCTGTGAAAGCAAAGGTCGCAAAAACTTCAAGTAAGGTTCAATCTGCTGTTCAACTGAAACCTCACTGTGGTCGTCAAACCAATCATGTGCACGCACCAAAACGACTTTCATCGGTACAGTGGCACACAAGTCTCGGCTGGGGTCATTAACAAAACATGTTTCTAAGTTGGAACTATCACCAAGTCCAACCTCATTTCCACACTTCAAACCACAAAACCATGGCTCATGAGTACAGCTGTCGCAACCTCTTGCCAGCACACAACCCATGTCAGCCGCTTCAACTTCCTCTGACTCATGAGTACAGCTGTCGCAACCTTTTGCCAGCACACAACCCATGTCAGCCAGTTCACTTCTCACTACTTCTGACTCACAAGTACAGCTGTCGCAACTCCTTGCCAGCACACAACCTGTGTCAGTCAGCTCATCTTTCTCTTCTGACTCATGAGTACAGCTGTCGCAGCTCTCTGCCAGCACACAACCCATGTCAGCCAGTTCATCTTCTTCTTCCGACTCACGAGTACAGCTGTCGCAGCTCTCTGCCAGCACACAACCCGTGTCAGCCAGTTCACTCTCTTTTGACTCACGAGTATAGCTGTCGCAGCTCTCTGCCAGCACACAACCCGTGTCAGCCAACTCAATCTCAAAGTCTTTGCAATCAACCACAAGCCTATTCTCGGTTTCCATGTCAGCAACCTCATGCTCATGCACAAACCTAAGACCTCCAGTGGTTTCACATGTCATGTCAAACAACAAAGGATTTATGATCATGCTGCCGACACTGCCAGTCTTTTGGACATCAGACTTATTGTCGTGGCTTGCACTCGGTTCCGCACTTTGGACTGGTCCCTGTTGCCAGGTATACCCATACCCGTCGCAATACCATCCAGAACTATCGTCCCACCATGTCTGCGAAACTCCCCATTGACCATCACAGCTCTCCGGCCATTGGTCATGCCACCAATAGTCATCATCGTCCCAACTCTCTGCAGTCCAGTCGGTCCAATCTTCTGAAACCTCATTCAACTTGCCTTTCTTTCCCTTTCCTTTGCTACTGCCTTTGCTTCTAAAGGTAGCACCCTTTCCTTTGGAACATTTACCTTCTTTGCTCTCAGGGCAGTTGAAGCTGATGTGTCCCATGTTACCGCATCTAAAACACCGAATCTTGCTCATGTCTGCGGTACAACCTGAGGCAGTGTGTTTCCGACTGCCACACTTTCCACACCTGCCTTCCACTGCATCTACGAGTTCGGCATCAAGAGAATGATGTTCTACACTCCCCTCCAGGGAACTCAATCTCTTGCTGGGGCCTGCTGTCCCAAAATCGCTAAACAGGCGTTGTTGCTCTTCCCAACGCATCGCAGCGTTCCTGTAGGACTCGTAATTGTCTGCGCCGCTGTGATGGAGAACATAATTCTTCACTGTCTCAGGCAAGCTTTTCAACAGAACAACTAGCATGTCAGAATCTGCCAGCTTCAGTCCTGTGGTGTCCACCTGCATAGGGAGAGTTCCTAGCAATCTTGAGAACCTTGCAGCTTCATAGTCAATTCTTCTGATAGTATCACTAACCAAGGAACTCGGCGATGTCTGTGTCGCCGCCAGGACAAAGGACTTCCCTGCAATCTGCATCCTTAGTGAGAGCGCTTCGGATCTTGACCTCAGAGAAAATTCAAGAGTAAGTTGCCTAAGCAGTTCAAACCCGTTTGCTTGTTGGTTTCCTGCCACTGCCACTCTGTCACTAGATCCTACTCCATGTAATGCCACACCCTC